>VUQG01019576.1:0-13865 GCA_015106755.1 Etia nguti | reverse complement strand
ACCTTCTCTTTGGAGCCTATGTGTTTGTGCACCTCTGTGTGTGAATACATCACATCCAGCCTTTCTGAAGTCTTCGCCCAGAGCTGTTTGATTCTTGCTTCATAGGTCACTCATTTATAAACAGTGTATGTTATAAAATGGCGGGAATTTAACCAAATGCTTTCAATTTACTTTTGAAAAATTAAAACGTGATGCAATCTAATCTGTCCAGAGATATATGAAGTGTTAATTGTGTGACACTAATATGTTTGTAAATGATGCTTTACATACCAGACTGTCCACTCCACCCAGCGTGTGATTGGCGTTGTACAAGGAGTAGGTCATCTGGTATACGCCGTCATTGGTCTCGCTGTTGCCATAGAAACCCACACCCACTGCGACGCTGCAGAGAAAAGATGCATAAAAGCGCAGGTGAACCTTTGATAAAGAAGGAGCAGAATATAAAAGCAGTCTCCTGGATTTCAAATCGTCTACATCCAAAGTGATGCCATTTTCGGTCCTTAAATTAAAAGTTTGCCAGCTTCAAAGCCATTATCACAACCTGGCTGAGATTAAACATTAACGTGAAACGACCCGTAAACAACAATTTTCTTTCTACTCGAAAACATCTTTGCCAACCTGCAGTGGAAATATACTACTTACAAGGTAGCATAGCGTGGCACACCAGAAAAAGAGCACAACGTTTTATGAATATTTTATGCCTTTTTTAAAAATAAAACTGGAATTTGGCTATTATCATAAAGCAGTATCATCAATTTCTGCATCGGGCTTGAGTTTTGGAAAAATTTTAAATGTACGAAGTTAATGAGGCACTTTGGGACAACCCATGAAAGGGGACAGAAATTTAGTTTTAGCTATTCAGTAATTATTTGCCACTATAAACAATTATGAAGCAGTATGAGTGGTATTACAGTGGGAAGGCTGAATTGCTGAGTGCGTGATTGATTTCAGGGAGTAAAAGTCAGCTCGCCCAAAGGGTCTGATCTAGCTTACAGAATGGTTTTAGAAAGTGTGAAAAATGAAGAAAAGGAGGGTATTGTATTTTTGTTTTCATGTATTTTACATCAGGAAACACTGCTGTTGTTAAGGCGTTAAGAATTGATCTCTCCATCACTCCATCCATTTGTTAGACTGCTGATTTTATCCTAGCCAGTGGTCTGAGTTATCAGTTTAACAGCCTTGTCACTAACAAAGACATTAGCTGTCTGTCATACCACACTGTAGTGTGTCCGATGTGTTATTTATTTATAAATATCAGCAACTTTTTCTGTAAATACAACAGACAGGATGTGGAAAAACTGAGAAACCTTAATGAATAATAATAAATTGCTGATTTATAAAAAATAAATACCTGTAATTTGTGTGTGTGTGTGTGTTTGCTGCACATATATCTCACAGAGCAATGAAGCAGCAAATGAAGCAGCAAAAACTTTTTGGATTTCTGCGTTAATTTTTGTAAACAACACTCTTTGAATCAGAAATTATACAATACAGGCTTCTGGAATGCGTATGCATAATTTGAAACCACTTTTGCATATTCAGCCATCCAAGGATTTAATTTGTTGAGCTGGAGCATCAGCACAAACAGAATAATAACCGGTGCATTCTAAACACACACACTTAAGTAGTCTCTCTGAGCTCTACTTTTTCCCTAAGTGCCGTCATATTGTGCTGCCATATGATGGGATTTCAAAGTAGCCACACAGTTGTTAACTACAAGAAGATTTAATGCTGCAACACAATGTCTCACAATATACTCCAAAGACCCTGCACAAGAATCCTCTGCAAAGACAAGGATGTCCATGTCTCACACTACAGGCACTACATGTGGCACAGTGCCCTGGTTTTCTGCGGTTCTTTATACCTTTTCTGGAATTAATAGGCCTTCAATAACTACACAGGACAAAAAAAGGAATACAGATCCCGTATACAACCATGATCTGTGAGAAACAGGACATGACAGAGCTTAGCACACCTCCCAAGGGAGCCTTTATACACACTGCTTAACCAGTGCACTCAAATACAACATTGCAGCAGTAACTTCAAAGATTATGGGCATCTGAGAAGCTTACATAGTTGCAATCCTCCTTGGATCAGGAGAACTGAACTGAACTGAACTGAAAACAAGAATGTAAGAATCTGAAAGTCAACTCTCACATTACAAAATGTGCTCATACCTCTCCTCTCCAAAGTGTGATAGAAATAGACACTTATATGCCTTTTTTCTTTTCTTTATTCAAGTTCATATTGCCATTGCAAATTTCAAAACTACCTGCAGACCACTTTGTTAGGTACACCTGTTCTAATGCTGTCATGCATACAGAGTAGGTCAAAATGACCTGCTGAAGTTCAAACTGAGCATCAGAAAAGGGGAACAGAAGAAGGACTTCAAACCTTGAAGCAGATGTACTACAGCTACAGGAGACCACATTGGGTTCAACTCTTGGCAGCTATGAACAGAAAACTGAATCTACCATTGGCACCAGCTCACTAAAACAACAGAAAATTGGACATCAGAAAATGTGAAAAACAGTGCCTGGTCTGATGATTTCTGCTACACCATTGGACAGCAGGGTCAGAATTTAGCCTAAACAACATGCAAGCATTGTCACGATCCTGGGTCATTTGACCCAGCGTTTTGAGTTTTTATATATTTTATTGTTTATTGTTTATGTTAGTTCATTTCTATTTTTCCTATGTTGCCCTGTTATAGTTCATTGTTTCTTAGGTTCCCCTTGTGTCTTCACCCCTGTGTTTAAGTCTCCCTTGTCCTTCATGTGCTTCATGTCTGCGTGTCTTATGTTGTCAAGCTCGTGTTGTCATGTTTGCATCTCATTATGTTCCCTGTTTTATTTTAAACAGGTCTGGTGTCTCATGTTTATGGTGTTTAGTTTCACTTCTCCTGTGGCGTCATTATGTTCATAATCAGCTGTTTTCCCATGTGTTTCCACTACCCCTGATCACCTCCTGTGTGCATTTAGTCTGTGTGTTTTCATTCATTCCTTGTCAGGTTGTCTGTTGAGTTCTCGTCATGTTTCCAGGTTTTTCCATGTTCAGGTTTTTTTCAAGTTCAAGGTTTTGTTCTTTGTCTATTGTGTTTAGCATTTAGTTTTTCCCAGTTTAGTTTTAGTTAGTTTCACCTCAGTTTGCATCTGCCTTTTGTTTTGTACCTTTTCCCAGCCACAAAAGACAGCTCGCCTTTTGTTAAATTATAGTTTCATTCCAAGTGTCTGCATTTGGGTCCTCTTCCTCCCTCCACACGGTCTGCCAGTGCAAACCGTGACAAGCATGGTTCCATCCTGATTTGTAGCAACACCACTGGTAGTGGTATATTACGGGGGGGGGGGGTATTTTTTTTGACACACATTGGGATCACAGTGTACCCATCTTCTGATGGCTGCTCCCAGCAGGATAATGTGCCATGTCACAAAGCTTAGATCATCTCAAACTGATTTCTTGAACATGTCATTGAGTTCACTGTCCTCAAATGGCCTCCACAGTCACCAGATCTCAATCCAATAGAGCACTTTAGGAATGTGGTGAAACAGTAAATTTGCATCATGGATATGCAGCTGACAAATCCGCAGCCACTCTGAGCAAAAACTCAGAAGAATGTTTCCAGCACCATGAATCTAAGCCATGAAGAACTGAGGCAGTTCTGAAAGTAAAAGTGGGACCAAGTCGATACTAACAAGGTGCACCTATAGCCCTGTGCCCACTAAACAAACAAATACTGGCCATCATTTACTGAACAAGGTTAAATGTTTAGAAGGTCTTTTGTGTGTGATTTTTTTTTTTTTTTTTTTAAATTGCACACAATAACAATGCAACACACTAAAGACACTATTTGTAGGTCAGCACTACTCCGCATGCAGGCCAAGGGCAGGTCAGGACCAAAGGAAAACTAATCAGGAATCAACCTGACTGAGCTTTAGATTAGGCCCCTTTAAGGATAGGGTGCCTACAGACTTATCCCTGATGTTCCGGATAAATTTTAAGCTGAAAACGGAGACTATAAGTCTGCAGCTGTCAGCGCTTCCTCTAACATTCACTTGGAATGGCTAAAATCCTGTAGAGCTGTTATGACCGTGGTGGTCGAAGCAAAGCACAGGTGGAGCTAAACAACAGGGGCTATTTTCCTAATTAGTACAGCAGAGATGGCCTCATTAAATGACCCCCTGCAAATAAACATCCCACTTGGCAGGTTACAGGCTTACAGAGAGCCGTTAAGAAAGGGGGGACAGACATTAAAGTCAGAGCAGACAAGAATAAAATCCTCAGTTTAGAGGAAGACAGGAAGCGATATAGACAGCCAGCACAAAAAAAAAGAGACAAATACAGGTGACGAAAGAAGATGTCACAAAAGCAGAGAGCAAGACCCTCGGATACAAAAAGCAAGACTGAGAGGGGGGTGGGTTGGGTTCCTCACCAAAAATACATAGCATCTTATTTGTTCTTTGTATATCTGTGTTTGTGTACTATTAGGCCCTTTAACAGCACAGATGCAGGGAATATATTAAAGCAGTCAGAGCTAGGAGAAACACAGACTTACTTTTAAAAAAGGCAACTATTTTAGGCAGAATTCAGATTAAAAGAACTAAGAGGACAAATAGAAAGTCTCTTCTTTGCATTCTCCTCCCCTTTGTACTCCCTTGGTCCTGCCAGTTCTCTTAGTGCTGCTACTTGAAATATCCATCGTCTAATTCAAAGAGAAAGAACACCATAGATTTGAGTAGGCATGTACTGAGCAAGAGTCCAAACTGTCACATTGATAAATGAATAAGTACATAACAGACAGTGATAGGAATTAATAATAAAATAAAAAAATAACCTAAAAAAAATATTCAGCCTGCAGCAGAAAAAAAGGCTATGCTAAATAGACCCTGACAGGTCTGAATATTTGAAATTTGGCCCCAGAATGGCAGCAATGACTCTCTTGGGATGACAAGTATAGACGGGTGAGTTTATATTTTACGCTGCCCTACTGAACTCTCAGCAAGGCCACATCGGGAAAATCCCCTTTGATATAAACTACGAAACACAAATAGTTACTTTCTGAACTTTTCATCTGTACATCTTTTTTTAGAGCTACAAAAAAAGTCCAGCATAGCTAATTTAAGTTATGAGAAGCGGTAAAAACAAACGTATATGCTGCCAATTACTTGGTTGGTACATTTATAGTGCTGATAGATTTTGTGTTACGGCTCCTCATCCCAAATGGATTCAGTGGATACGCAGACATCCTCTCTCACTTGTGCCCTATGTTATAATTTCTACTTTGTGACTGTCAAGAGAAATGTTCCACAAAAAGAAATGTAAAAAAAAATCTATATTTAAAATCGACAGGAAAAGAGAATAATTTTTAACAATCTATTACCTTTTTTAATAAGCAGTAGAAGCAAAAGAAAAAAAAATCCCCTCTTCTTCTTTTCTTATTATTACACTTCTTGGACTAGATTGGAGAATACTGACATGTTATTATCTTTTATTGAAAGAATTTGTAATTTGGTATTCCAAAACATCCTGTGACAGGGTCAATACCAAAGAAGTCATCATAATAAGATCAACAGTGACCTCACCAGACTTATTACTGTTTTCATTCATGTAGAATTATTGTTCTCTTTTCTGCTTAGTTTAGTTTTAGTCGGTTTCCAAAGTAGAATTGATCATTTCAATGTTTTGTTCATTGGGCAGCACATTGATGCGGTGGTAACCACTGTCCCTGGGTTTGAATCCACTGGACAGCTGTGCGGAGTTGTGCATGTTCTCATTGTGCCTGTGTGAGTTCTCTCCAGGTACTCTGGCTTTCTCCCACAATCCAAAGACAGGCATGTTAAGTCTCTTTGTGTTAGCCGTGTGATAGACTGGCAACCTGTCAGTGTTGTACCCCACGTTTCCATATGGCAAGTTAAATGAGCAGCCGCCCAACATCCCAGATCTGGACAACTGGACGAAAAAATGAAAGGATAGCTTCAGCGCTGCTGTGCTCGAACATGACTCTCAACCTTTGCCAATTATTCTCTCTTTTATGCAATACGCACTCTTAAACAGCACTTTTGCGGAGCATAGTGAGGTTCAAGATTTTACACATTGTGTGGCTTAAATAGGGTAATTTCTGGAAGTGCTGACTTACTTTCCTCTCACATGCCCTGTATTTGTTATTTACGTAACGCGTGTTCTCATAAGGTATCACTGAGGAACTGGAGATCCATGCTCTTGCACGGACAGTGGTCACAGTCTATGAATGGCGTGCTTAAATCCAACCGATTGCTCAGGTGCACCTGTTTAAGTGTGCCGGCGTATGGTTCTCCTAACCTGCAAGTACACAGCACACAGTGATCAGACGGAATTGAACAGTTTACCTTTTGCACACACCGATAGAGTAAATTGGTGCAGATAATAAACTCACCCTCTTTGGCATAATGTGCTTTGTTGGCATTCAAATAACCCCTCTGTAATTCACCTTGTAGTGAATGTGTGGGAATGAACTGTTTGGTTTTTGTAAATCACTCCCTTCTGTAATCAAACTGTTCTTCTGGGAAGACTAAAGCAACATAAAATTAATTGAAGTTCTTTTTAAAAACCCAGATGCTCATTGTGTGCCAAACTACCACGGTAATATACCTCAAGTAATATTCTACACTGCAAACTATCACAGTTATAGTAAAAAAAAATCAGTCCAGATGTCCTTAGCATGAGCACCCTGATCAGTTATGATACACCATAATTACAGAGTTAATGTGCTACACCATGGGCAGGGCTGCAGCTACAGCTGAGTGACATCTGCTCTGGCTTCACGAGTGTTAATTATAACGGACATCACAGCGTATCAGACCTAGCCACTGTCAAACATAATTAGAGTGGAGGAAGTCAAGAGAAAAGGGGAGACCGATCAGGATTATAGAGGGAAGGGAGGCAAAAATCAGGGCAAAAAATAGAATTAGGGTGTGGGGAAGGGGTGAAAAGGACAGATGAGATTAATATGAAGCCAGTTTTCAACTTCAGTACAAATCCGGTCTGAAATCCACTAGGCAAACACATCCATGTTCTATTTCATCCAGTAGATGGAGGAAATCAAAGTCAGGAGTCAGATGAAGGAGTTTGTTTCCCACAGGATGTTTCCTCCAACTTCACTGATCTCAGATCTCATCCTGTCTTAGCTTACCAAGCCAGGCAACAGAAACCTTTTAAGTGCAGTACATAACAAAAAAGGTCCCTCTAATGGGGTTACTACTGCAAATGATGATGAACTGATCTGATATAGTTTACGGCAGCACAGAAGTGCAGACCAGACAGATGGATATGATTTTGTTTTGAGGGTATAAATATAATCAGAGGATAAAGCAGAGACTTAGACTTTATTCCACTATAGTCTAAACATGTGTAAAATAAAAGGAAAAACTTTATCACAAAATGCAATAAAATAAAGCACTTTTATATTCACTAAAGGGATTTCTGTCCAAAAGAGGACCTAGTTCACTAGAAGCTGAACAAAAACACAAGAATGTAAATTAAGCAAGGTTTAAACAAAAGTTCACAATCTAAACTGAGCAAACACATAGAAGAGTGAAACAGAAGCAGATGATGGGTGAGAAACCCAGGCAGAGAATTCAGACGAACTGACAACTAGAGGGTGAGACAAGACTATAAATACACAGAAACTAATTGGGAAACAGGACACAAGGGAAACCGATGAGGTTTGGGCTGACACTCAACAAGCCAATAACACACACGGGAAGGGTGAAAGAACACTGGACACACAAAGTAAACAACTTAACAAACAAACAAACAAAAAACACAGAAAAAAAGAAGGAGGACCTTAAAAGATACCAGGTGAGCATGATCCAAGACTTACTGATCATGGTTAATTTGTCCTTTGAAGGCACAAGAATATTTGATTAGAACAGCAAGATTCACTCATAACTGCATGCTTTCATAGTCACTGACCAGGATTCAAAGTTTACCTCCAGGGGAGCAAAACTTTTTTTAAGGGCTGTAGGGAATTAACAGAGACTCTCTAGACTACAGACGATATATATTGATACATATTGCTAGTACTGGATTTGACTCCCTTTTGTCTTTAGAGCTGCCGTAATTTATCGTGGCACAGGTTCAACAAAGTGCTGGAAACATTCCTCAGAGATTTTGAGCCATAGTGATATGACATCATCACTGCTGCAGATTTGTTGGCTGCACATTCGTGATGTAAATCTCTCGTCACACCACTTCCTAATGGTGCTCTACTGACTTGAGATCCGGTGACTGTGGAGGCCATTTGGGGACATTGAACTCAATGACATGTTCAAGCAATCAGTTTGAGATGATCTGAGCTTTGTGACATGGCATGTTATCAGTGATCCTCTTCTCCATGCCTTGGTTCTAACAAGTGGTTATTTGAGGCACTGTTGCCTTCCTTTTACCTCAGCTGGTCTGGCCATTCTGCTTTGACCTCAGAGAACTGCTACTAGATATTTTTTCTTTTTTAAGGCAATCTCTATAAACCATGGGGATGGCTGTGGGGTTCAATCTCTGTAGATGAGCAGTTTCTTGAATTGTCAGACCAGCCAGTCTGCCATCAGCAACCATTCCCATTCTAATGCTCAATGTGAACCTTAAAAGCCCAAACATGTCTATATGCCTAAATGCACTGATTTGCTGCTATGTGATTGGTTGATTATATATTGTGTTAATGAGAAGTTGAACAGAATGCATGGGCTTAATAAAGTCATATTACAAAAAAGCATCATTTTACATATCCTAACCTACGAATACGATCAGCGAGTAAGATCTTTATTTATTTATCAGGATTCTGATCAAGTGCCAGGATTCAAAGAGCCTGACAGCAAAAAAAGTAAAACACCAAAATATCTTTTCAAACCGAAAACACTTCATTTTCTCCCTCTCTTTTAAATTAAATGGGTAGGAAGCAGAAAAAAAATGTGAGAGGACCAGCTGAGCCCTGCTTGACCTCTGCTCAAGAGCTGGCTATCATCAATCAGATGATACAGGAGAGGGGCTCGTCCTCTAAGGACTGGCAGGATGCAGCAACGCTGACTTCAATTTGGTAAAGCAATCTTATTGTTTGTGTCATATCATCACTCACTGATCTCCATTTCCTTTATGTCACTTTTTCTTTTAATATGGTGTGCATTATTTTTTTCCATCCAGATTGAAGGGATAGGGCTCTAAAATTATGGACTCAGTGTACACTAAAGGACCAAGCTGGCTAGTATTTTTATCAGTGCAGTAATCACAGCTAGTTTCTTCCATTGGAATAAATTAGGCATGGTAAAGTTTCACTCCATCATCTACTTCATAATCCTGCTCCTGAGTTGGTTTGACCTTACGGATATGTTGCTGTGACAACAAATCCTATAGATGCTTTTAAGAACCAAGAAATCCAGGATCAAGCCAAATGGTCACCAATTTAATCCAGCTAAAGCGTTAATCCACGTATGGTGATCCAGCCCAGGGAAACAAAGGAGACACGGGACAGCAGAAGGGAGGGGAAACAAAAACTTCATTAAATGCGGTATGTCTCCTTGTCCCTGTCCCAGCGGAAGAGTTTTACTCCCTAATCACACATAATCTGATTTATAAATTAGAGAGCAACACCCTTAAATCAGATAAATGAGTCATTGCACTCTAATGCTATAAAGTCTGTTTTAAAATCCTCAACTACAATTCTACCAAATTGGATTTAATAAAAATGAAGCACAACAGCGCTACATCTAGTTTAAACATATTGCTAATAAGCTTTCTCGCTGTTTTAGCAATTTAGAGAGCTATTGAATTCAATGATAAGCACAGCTCACCAAAAAAACACGATGATAAACTTTGCATATGTCAGATCAACCTATTAATCTGGACTCATAAATGAAAAGACACAAAAGAAAACACTAATTATACAACAATTAGCCGATGTCGCACATTTTTTTTCAGCAGTTTCTTTATGTCATCAGTAGAAAACGACTTTTGTTCCCATCAAGTAAAACAGTGCTCATTACGGCATACTTAATTATTAATGTGAAGTTTCTTAAAATGTAGAGCGTCTCAAATGAGCAGTAGTCCGCACATTAAAAATGTATGATGCAAAAGAGTGAAAATACAGTGGAGAGCACTAACTAGCAGGACCAGGACTATAGGAACTCTGGGCTATTTCATCTAATGACATACAGAACATCCAGCTATGTTTTTTTGGCATTGTGACGACAGATTGGCTCATGTTGTAAGATGTTCTTGAGAGCCCTTAAGAACTGACGTCCTAGATACCAGACAAAATTTCAAACCATGTCTCATGACCTTGGGGCTTCTGGGTTTGTAAGCACCAGATATTTTTTTGTGAATAGGAGTAAAAAAAAATAAATTTTCTGAATCCATTGCTCTTCATACTTCACTGCCTACCAGGCTGGGTCCCCTTTAGTTGCTGCTCTACCTGTTAAACTTTCTCTCATACACAGCACATGAGGGGTTTACATTAAGAAAGGACGTAAAGTTACCATATGAACTTAAGGTGAAAAATCTTCGTCACTACACATAACTTTCTTACATTGTCTATAAAGGTTCACTACATATTTAGTCTTTACAGAGTTGTTAAAAAAATTGCTATCTATTTCACTAAATCCACTGTGGGTATATGACTTAATCAATTTTTCCCCACTTGTGCCCCATTTCAAATTTTATAATACCACTCACTGACTGTTAATCATTAATCTTTGGGCTGCCCAGTAAGTCATATTATAAGCTTAACCATGATTCTGGCTTCCCACAGTTAAATTAATATGATCAAGCGATACTGAAAATGAATCCTTCACCGATAAAATGCAAAGTAAATCAAGCACTCCCTACACATGCCAGCTGTTCCTGGACCATGCAGCTTTAAGTTTCCTTGACTATTCTGGGTGAGTGACATTACATTTAAGGATATGATATGATAAAATCCAAGTGTCTGGCACAGCAGACACTTGGATTCCCAGAAGTGAATCATCATCCTTTCCCTGGAAATGATTCCAATTTAGGACAAGTGTTAACCAAGAAAGAGAACTTACGCAAAGAGTGCTGTGGAGTTGTGTCTGCTCCGGAAAACAACACAACTTAACAAACTTATTCAGCCATCTGAAAACATACCCACAAACTGCAGTTTGTTTTTTGTTTTTTTGCTTTTTCGTATCCATCCTTCCATCTATCCATCTTTTTCCACTTATCCAGGGCCGGGTCGCGGGTGTAGCATCCTAAGCAAGGACGCCCAGACCTCCGTCTCCCCAGCCAGCTTCTCCAGCTTATCCATCCAGCTCCGAAAAACACAGTGAAATCACCACCACATTTCCATTCTGTTCGACCAAAGATACACATTCTTTGCTACTCGGTGAGTAGCGAAGGCTTTGGGAAAATGGTCAACTTACTGGACAAATGATATCTCTTCATGCAATTATATTTTTAAAGTAGCAAGTCTTGCAATATATGCAAAATGTTGCAGGTAAATCTAAAGGGATCCCACAGCTGCTGAGCAAATTGATACACAGATTTATTCACACATCCATCATGCAGGTATTACGAGCCGTGAAATACTTAAATGCATCTCCCAAAAATATAAAGTAAGCTAAATAAACACTGAATTGTCTGCAAAGGTGTTTTAATTAACTGCAATGTAACAGCGAAATAAGTGGACTGTTGATTGAATTTTGCTTTACGTTTTGGGCCATGCTTTTTTTCTTAATTTTCTTAATTATACTTTTTCTTTTAAGAGGTGCACTGAAATTTTAGGAGGACCCATTTCACCTTATTCAGTACTGCTGGTTGGAGCCACCAGATGTCTCCAACATGATTTGTGTTCCTCTCTGTTTATTAGAATGATTATAATGGTTGACAACAATCCACCGGGGCACGCTGAGGACTCCACTCATTCGGGATCTGTGTGAGACCGATAAAAACTGATGGGTTGATAACATCTGAATCAGGTAGTTACTAAGCATGGTTGTCACATGGTTGACTGTCCACTCCTTTGTGGATAGTCGACAAATTCAATTATCCACTTTGCGAGGACAGCGGAGCTCATTGAGGGATTCGATGGGTTTTATGTGGTGATGTAAGTGCTGACTGTGTTACGTAAGTTCACGTGTTCGAGTCTGTCGCAAAAGCCGAAACTTTAATGAATGAAAAGTTGAATGTTGCCAAAAATAATTAACTGCTCTAGGCTTCCTATACCAGCTAAAGGCTATAATTAGGCTATATTAATCTATTGTATATATCACAGCTAATGTCACTTCACATCAGGGAAGTTTTCAGTTCACCACAGACTTGATGAGATACAGCAGCCTCCAGCCAAAACAAATCACATTAACTGCAACACTGCTCCATTATAAAATCTGAGGGGAAACACTGTGTCTGATATCATCTTAATGATAACAAAAAAGAAAACATTTATCCTTTAAAATAGTATCGTTTTAACATTTTAAGTGGTTTATTTAATATGTGATTTTTGCATAAAATACCATACTTAGGGTTGGCACTCAATACAGACAACACATTTCTCACACAATGTGAGGGTGACACAAAATCTGTGCTAATGAAAAATACAAATTCATTGCACTGGGTTGCATTATCCTTCCAGCGACACAAACAAAAAGTTTTTAAACAAGCAAAACAAGTAGGTTACGGCTGGTAGAGTTGAGCAGTACAGTTGATACTTAGGCCTGTACAAGCTAGAGGAAATGCTATTCAGTCATTCAGCAAGCCAGTCAAACTAGGAAGTCATTAAAACTGCACTGACTGGTGTTGTAATTTTCAAGACCTCTACAGTATGATATTCCTGCCATATTCCCAGTGAGACATAGAAGGGATTTTGTCATGGTAGAGTGACCTTCATGTGCTTCAGTTTTTTCCAATAAATAATTTAATAATACGGCTGAAATAAAAGTTTAAAATACTATCGCTGTCTTTTCTCCCTCTAGATTTCTTCGTTCTTTTGGCCTGCATGTGCAGTGTATATCATGAAGTACTGTGAAAAGGTCTCGAGCCATCCCACATTTCTTTATATTTTGTTTCCAAGGTGCCAGAATTTCTCATAATGTTTTACACTGGTCTTGAGCTGAGGTCTTCTAGAGTTTTTCTTTGGGCATTGGCTGCTTTTGCGTTCATTTTTATTCCACTGCTTGTACCTGCTTTTTGTTTGCTTTCCCATTGACCTTAAGAAATGGGAAAATATCCACCAAAGACCTGACAGAGGAAGTGACAGATGCAGGCCTACTGATGTAGGCCTACAGTTGATCCATCTACTTGTTTGCTAGAGGATCAGTACTGTCTCACTGGAAGAGTGGCTGCCAAGAAGCCATCCTTAAGGGAAACAGGGAGAAAGGGCTGTGGTATGCCAAAAAAATTGCTCTGAAAATCAGTTGCAAAAAGTCTTAGGGAAAGATGAATCCAAAATCACCAGTATGGCCAGGACAGATGTACAACACTGACTGTCTGCAGCCCTTTGTAAAGGATGGTGGAAGCTCTGTCATAGTTTGGTGAGCCATTTCATCCAGTGGTGTTGGGGATCTTGTCAAAATTGATGAAATTAAGAAAACAGAAAAGTAAGGTCAGATTTGGATGTCAACATTATTGAAGCAGCGTGGGATCATCTTGAGAGAGAATAGGACAAAAGACAGGCTGCATTCAAAGAAGAGGTTTGAAAGGTCTGAAGCCTGGAGAACTATTCCTGAAGACTGCTTAAAGAAAGCTTCCTTAACAGAGTTCAGGCTGTGCTGAAGAATAAAGGCAATCATACAAACTATTATAGACTGTATTTCCATGTTAGCATATGTTTCAGTGAATCAATGCACCTATCCCCTATTTTCCTACCAAAATATAAAGAAAAGACGCGC
>VUQG01019574.1:0-11423 GCA_015106755.1 Etia nguti | reverse complement strand
TTTTTGATTGCAGGGGAAAAACAACCCTCCTCGTTGATATAAATTGACTGGCTGGATTTATTACTGGATTGCACTGCCTTGATCACCATACCCTGTGCCAAGAGTTATACAGTAAGCTTTTACTCACCTTTTCATTGCTCCAAGTGGCTGCACCTAAACTGGATACAATCAACCTTAACAGGCTAAATAAAAGGACCCCAAAAGCCTGTCTTTCTCAAAGGAATTCAACTTTATCTCTTTCCATTTTGATGCCATCTGGCCACGTTTTTTCTTTACTGTTTTCTAGCAACTTCCATACATAAATACAGAGGCATAAAATGAGGCAGAGCACTTCCACTCGCACAGTGGCACGGCTAAAAGAGATGCTGCAGTCGCTGTCAGTGTGAATGAGCAGGGCTATAAATGTGGTATGTGACTTGAATTCAAAGCTTGTGGGTCATCCTGCCCGCCCGGTAAAGCACCAAGAAGCCCGAAAACTACCACATGTAATTTCTTATTTAGCGACATATCACGGTGTAAAGCTGCTTAAACAGAACAGAAGTGTGGGGCAACTCGTAATAATTGTCAAATCCATGCAGAGCGTAGTGAAATGTACACTATAGACGCCATTTTAAGAATGTCTGGAAGGCGGCGGTGAGGAGGGAGAAGACCTTAGTAATAAGTTAAGGGAGGGAATTAAAAAAAAAAAAAACAACATCTTACCTTTTCACATAGTGTTTTTACTTGTCCCTCGGACAGCTGCTTGCATTCGTTGAGCTGTTCGATCCACTGATCAAGTTCTTTCGTGAAAGCCTTTTCGTCCATCTCTGTGTGTTTTCGGGTTTGCTGCAGTTTGTCACCTTAGCTAATTCGGGTTAAAAGACGACTCTCCCAGAGGTTACCGTCTCTCGAGGGCTTACAAAAAGGCCACAGCAGAAGCTAATCACTCTCTTACTAACAGGCGCATGTACCGCTAACCGCCAGATCACTGTGGTGATTTGACTGAATTGAAACAGGGAGGGAGAGGTGACAGTTGAGGATCCACCCTTGTCGAGCCGCTGGCGATCAAATAATGAACTTCCGGTTGCTCTTCGAAATAAAAAGCTTCTCGGCGGTCAGGTTCTGAAATACACCCTTACCTAAAAGAAGAAAAATAAATAACTTGATAGGCTCGAACATAACAACAATGCAACTAGAAAAAACCTAGCATCTGGCAAATAAGCGAAAATAAAAGTCCTGATTTTTTTTAAGAGTTACGTTTTAATTTTGTTTTATTATATTGACCACCTTTTACAACTTTCCTACGTATGTAAATTTTTATTTTATGTAAACAACTTATGTAAACATGGTCTGAATAAACTAATCCGACTATTTCTGCCACACTCCGAAACTTACACAGTGACAAAGGTTGGTAAATATACATAACATATATCCCAGAATGTGGTCTATTATGGTAGATGTTTGAGGATATATTATTTTTATGATGATGATGATGATGATTGTTATTATTATATGAAGATTGCGTCAGACTGAGGTATTGTTGAAAAATCTAACACTTTCCGGTCTAACGTAGTGTGGTCTACCTTTACTAAAAACAGAGCGCCGCCCGACACAAATAGCAACCAGAGACCTACGACAGCTGCTCACTGATTGGTTCGCTGAGCTGCTTCCTATGCAGTTTCATTGGCTCGTCGTTTAGTGGGGAAGTTACCAACACAAACCAAAGAGAATACGTCATGACTCTGTGAAAGCATGCCGTGCATTTCGCGGTGTGGCTATGATGTCACTGTTTTTTCTCCTTGTTGTCAAGGCCAAAAAAAAGTAAACAAAACAAAAGATAGCGTTGTCTTTTAACAGGCTTAGCTTCCACATCGTATCCATTCCTCTCAGTTTTCAGTTATAAATAAAGGTCGCTAGGCCCATTTAAAGGAGTTTATTGTTTGTGTAGGGCATCAGCAAAACTGCCAAGTGATCTCACTCAGACTCAGTCCTTAAGCCAGTGACTTTCCAACAAAAACAACGATTAAAGGTTCATTGATAATACATCTGTGCGTCACACATGTGCACTCATGCTTCATCACTGTAATAAACATAATCAGAGTTAATCTTGCACAAAAAGTCCTCTCTTCACAGAAACACCAAGTTCACATTTAAATAACACTATAATTTCCAAACCATATTCACCTATATTGAATTGTTTAGGATGCACTTGATAAAAACTACAGTTCCCTGGTGAATTTCTAAATTGCTTGGGTCTCCTTGTGTTCTTTCGATAGCTCAGTTGGTAGAGCGGAGGCCTGTAGGTGCATGTAGGTGCAACAACCTTTTTGGGATAAATTTGCTGACACTTTCGGTGATGACCCTGCAGCCGATTCACAAGAACCTCCTTTATGTGTGTGGGAAATATATATCAAACTGTATTCTTTACAAAGTTACTACACTTAGTAAGTTTCTGACTATGGCTTTAACAGTTTCCATTCAGCATACAACGTGTTGTTCTTCTTTAACTCTAAATATAGACCTATTATATCATACTGTTATGTGAAGTCCAAAGCAGGTCTTCGCTTGTATTGTGCAAAAACATAAAAGAATGGAGACTTTACTAAACCAGGTCCCAGTTAATCACAGACTCAATTAAACTCGTACCTTAATAAATCATATTTATTTTAGCTGGGGGCTCTGTGAGAGGCAGTGATCCCACATCTTTTCCAATCACCCAGAACAATATTTGTCAGTTTGTCTTTATTTTTCCAATAAAGGATATCAAATTAAGTCTCAGATAGTGATTCTGTGATAGTCCTGTTTTTTTTATAAAGCTTCTCAAATGGAAATAATAATACTAACACAACAATTTCCTTTTACCTTTACTATGTAACTCAAAGACAGGTAAAACGTGTTCTTATATTTTCAAGCCTCAGCCTCAATATAGTTTGCTTGTGTTCTAATTCAATATGAATATGACTAAATATTGATTGATGAGAAGGTCTTGACAAATCTTATATTAGGAAGGCAGTAATTTCAATACTCACATAAATTATCCAACACACTGTAAAAGACAGAACAACAAGATTTAATATTTAATATTTAATATTTAATATGTGAGCTGTAGATGTGCTGACTGTCATTCTTTCAAGGTAATACCATTATATCAATTGTGTAAATACTTAATAAATATTGGAAAGTATTTTTTCTTTAATAAATGAAATCATCATTTAAAATACTATATATATAGTATTTTAAATGATGATTTCATTTATTAAAGAAAAAATACTTTCCAAACCTACTTGGCACCGTGCAAAAAGGTAATTGCCCTCTAAATCTAATAAGTGGTTGGGCCACCCTTGGCAGTAAGAACTCCAAACAAGTGTTTTCGATAATTGATGCTTTCACTTTGTCTCTTCACTGTTTCACTTTGTCTCTTGACTCTTTCACTTTGTCTGTTCACTGTTTCACTTTGTCTCTTGACTCTTTCACTTTGTCTCTTCACTGTTTCACTTTGTCTCTTGACTCTTTCACTTTGTCTCTTCACTCTTTCACTTTGTCTCTTTGCTCTTTTACTTCGTGGTGGAAGAACTTTGACCCGCTCTTCTTTGTGAAATTATTTTAATTCAGTCACATTGGAGATTTTCCCAGCATGAATGATCTGTTTAAGGTCGTGTCAGAGTATCTCAGTTGGATTAAATTCAGGGCTTTGAATGGGCCAAACCCTCATTTTGTTTTGGGTGTTTTTTTACAGTTGGACTTGCTGGTGTGTTTTGGATTATTGTTCTGCTGCAAAACCCAAGTGTTCTTGAGCTTCAGAACAGGAACTGATGGCTAGATATTTTCCATCAGGATTTTCTGTTAGACAGCAGAATTCATGGGTCAATCAATACAGCAAGTTGTCCAGGTCCTGAATCAGCAAAACAGCCCGAGACCATCACACTACCACCCCCATGTTTGACTGTTGGTATGATCTTTCTATGAAATGTTGTGTTACTTTTACACCAGTTTCAACAGGATTCAAACCTTCCACAAAGTTCAACTTTTCATCATCAGTCCACAAGACATTTCCCCAAAGTCTTGGGGATCATTAAGATTTTTTATTTTTTTGGCAAATGTAAGATGAGCCTGTTTTTTTGTTTTTGTTTTTGTTTTTTGTTCCTGGGATGGTTCATCACTGCTCCAGCTGTTCACCATTGGTTTTGTAAACCTTTTCAGACTGATAGATGTCAATGACTGTGTTTCTCAGTTGTTTCTTGAGATTGTGGTATGGTGTGTTGCTTTTAGCCTGTTTCACTTTGTCAGACAGGTTCTATTTAAGTGATTCTTGAACAATTGATAGCTTTTCTCCATAATAATTGTAATCATCACTTAAATGCTGAATGTTGTTTTCTTTGTCTAAGATTAAAATTTGTTTGATGATCTGAAAAAATTAATAAATGTTTGACAAATATGTAAAAAACTAAGATATTAGGAAGGGGGGAAATACATTTTCAGAAAACTGTGTATCAGATCCATCCATCTTCTTCTGCTTATCTATGGGTCATGTGTACCAGAGCCTTTCCAAACACCAGGGTACACCCTGGATGGGCTGCCACAGAGAACCCTTACAATCACATCTATGGCCAATTTACAAACATGTCTTTGGACTGTGGGCGGCAGCTTAGCTGGCCAGTGGATACAAATCCAGGTGTCTTGTGCTAACCATCAAAATGATGCCTTTCCAGTTTCGACCTACAGTAGCTGTCTGTTTTGATACTAAAACTGTTGCCTTTAAGGATTTTCAGGACACAGTCATTTACAATTCTGCTTTCAAATTACCACAAGCTCAAGGCAAGCAAGTGCAGTTTTATTGCTATTCCATTATTTACTAAATCTGTTGTATTGCTCCTCTGACTGTAGCTTCTCTGTCATGACTTAACTGTATAGTCTAATTGTTTGTCAGCAGGAGGCCACCAATACTCGAACAGAAGCATGAGACTTGTGCCAGAGACTTGTCAAGACTGTTGTAAGCAGAGGGTGACAGAGGTCATAGGGGTTACGTCTAAAAGAATAACCATATACCATCCAGAAAAGCCAGTACATGTCAGTCTTGGTGTAGCTCTAGATTTTCAGCAGACTTATGAAAGCTTGAGACAAGCATATCCAGGCCCATTTGGCCTACCATTGAAAGGCAAACGCAGCCTTTACCACAAACAGAGACCACACATGAAACAATAACAGAGATCAAAGGCTGCATCTGCTCTTCCAACACACTGGCACATGTTCAAGTATGTCATGGCAATTGACAATTATCGTATCTTAAATCGGGAAGCTTTGCTGCTGTCGCTACAACCATCAATTACTTTTTGAAGGAAAAACTACTACTCAATTTTCTGAGTGCTCTTATAACAATCAGACATGACATCAAGAAACTAAATACCTTTAAACAGTGTATATTAATTATGGGCATTCCAGCGATTCCAGCAATGATCTTAATTCTTAATGTTCAGCATCAGTGAGGGGAATGCTGTCTCCCTGAAATTGAAATGCCATGAAATCACCATCTATTATTGTTAAGCTCTATTTGAGAGAAAGAAATGCACCAATACATCTATTTTCCTCATACAACAATCACACAGTCCTACAGAGGATGTCTGTGTGCTGCAATGATGCATCTGTCCCACTGTTTTTGTTAAAAAAGCAGATTAAAATGTCCCTGGCAGTTTCCCCCCCCCTCTCTGTTTTTCCTGTTTGAGCCTCTTCTGCAACAGCAATTCATGTTATCAAGCAAATTTCCGAGAGCGCACTACTCATAATAAGAAATTTCTGTTTGCAAGGTCACAATAGAAACAAGCAGTCATCTTCTGCTTTGCACAGAAAGGACACAAAAGCGTCGGCTGCATCCTTGAAGTAAAATCTAACCAGTATCTCCCTCTGGATCACGCTAATCAGTGAGGGGATTGAATTTCAGATCACTCTTTTGATGAGTCGCTCCTCTTCTCATGTTTGCGTAAACATAGTGGATCATGATACAGTTTTCCACATTATTTTCCACTTGACTCATTATAAGCTTACAGTTCATCAAGTTTCAAGTCTCTTAAACGGTGACCCTGTAGTCTATTTTAGATAATGATAAGCATTCTCTGGATCGTTGTTTTTCACATTAACATTTCATCGATCACTTTGTGAAAGGCTCATCCAGGCTGCCTGATTGTTGTGGCCCTGGCTTTCCCAGCCAGTGGAGTGGGCAGCCATCCAAGCAGGCACACCATGATGATTTTCCAGTCTACCGTAAACAGTCTGCCTGCATTTAGCTGATCTCCTTAGTTGGTTTTCAGTTAAAATCCTGTCCCAAATAAGAAATATGAAGATTCTTCAGTGTCCCTTTGAAAAGAGTGCACTGCAAAAAAATGTAACGTTTCTTTTCCCGTCTCTTTTGGGGTTCTTCCCTATCCAGATCTACTGTATGTATGCCTCCTTTGAACTTTATGTTTCCAGATGACATTGTGATCTGTAGCGAGAATAGGTAGCAGGAGGCGGTATGTGGTGGATAAAAGAGAATGAAAGTCAGCAGAAGCAAGACAACATTATTTTGAAGAGGTGGATAAGGAGGGACCAAGAATGCATCAAGTGGGGCCACAGGAAATCCGAATGTTTACTCAGAAATATTTAATACGTGTAGACAACTGGTGATAAACCATTTTTTTCAAGCTCATATGCAGCGCTGTGTTCTTTTGCAGATTTATACTGTGAAATGTGGAGGTGCATAAGAATTTAAACAATCTTATGTTGGAGAGTTGTAAAGTGTTTAAAAGTGGAAAAAAACGTATTTAGACATTTTACTCTAGTAAAAGTTATAATCCTACTAAAGTAGCTTACCATGTCACAGGTTGTATATTCAAATCTATTTAAAGTATTTAAAGTAAATGTACTCATGTGTAATGGCACTTGGAGATTATTGGAACATAATCATTGAATTATTGATATGTATATCTCTTTAATGTTACAACTGTTGATGGTTTTAATTACTTATATGTTGCTCAGTAGCTTGAAATAATAATAATACTATTATTAAAATAATAAAGCTTTAAAATAAATAGTATGGATTATGAAGTGCAATAATTCAGTATTCAGAATATACTGGAGTAAAATGAAAAATATAATATATTATATAAATTATATTCCTACTGGTCCTATCCATGCTCTCATCCAGTGATGTTGGGGATTGTGGGCTTTAACTTGGCTTTGTTGGGGTGGCACTAGTGGGGACCAATCATATTTAAAGGGGGCTAGTGCCACCCCCCCCCTTCTAGACACATCAATGCCCCAATTTGAATTCTAGTTTGTGTTCATGTCTGTTAGTTTCCTTTTCACTGTGAAAGTTGTTTTCATTTCATTTTACTTCCTGCTTTGTGATCATCCTGATTGTTTTCACCTGTGTTTCAGCCGCTCCTGTTTTTTGTTAGTTTGAAACACAGACAATCTTCTGTGTTGCTCATAAAGCTGTGTGAATTTGGGCTACTGTTTTGTGGATTCTGTGTTGTTTTTGGACTTTAGGTGCATTAGTTTCCTTCATCCTCTCCAACACCTCTACGCTCCACTTGATGACGAGCAACAATCCCCACGTAAAAGCTAATTCACAAGGGAGCTGCCTTTTTGACAGGTGAATTAGTTAGCCTTCATTGCTAAGTGTTGCATAACTCTGTGATGACAGAGTGTCCTGAAAGTTTGCTTCTACATATAGAAGTGATGACATTATTGCACAAAGAGGGAAGCAACAATGGCAGGTAACATAATACAAGAGATTAATCCAAAGTTGCACAGTTCTCAGCTGTGCTGTAGCAGTATGGAGCCAATGTGAGCTCTAACCTACCATCTTTTACCACCAGCAGTCAGCTGCAACTTACCAGTAAGTTGTTATTGTTGTTATTGAATGTCTAAATTAGTCTCTGGTGTAGTTCCTGTTTGGATACAAAAGCTAGTTAGGTACCTGATGCTGCCACTGTTGTTGTTATTGAATGTCTAAATTTATATTCACTGTGTGTGCCAAGGAGGTTTGGATAAAAGCTCTCTTAATTCCAGGCGAGCAGATGCAGACCTCGTGTTTGATGTCCTTGCCAGGCAATCGGGAGAAAATGGCTGAACCCCCTTGTAAACAACAGCATCCGTGGTACGTGTGGTGTGGCAGAAGACAGGATGGTGTTAAATGGGTTGTTTTGGAAAGTTGGGCAATGATACTGTGAAGGAGGAGGAAGAGGATAGAAACAATCAAAACCCTGGGGGACAGTCAGACATCATGCTCCCAAAAATACAGCCACCGGTTGTATAACGATAGCTTATCAGGCATACATAGCATTACATCAGTGGCGCATTGTGAAGTCATGTGATGATTTCCCTCTGCGTGAAAAACTCCAAATAGAGAGAGAAGTGCAGACTGGCTGTCTGCAGGAGACGGACACATACAGAAATAGAAGAAGCTGACAGATTATTCAGTACCAGGTTTGGATACATACAGAATAAACACTCAAGACAGTAGCTTTTTAATGCAGAAAGTTACAGCAGACAAACACTTCAACAAAATTATGCTGTCAATCACATGAGAACAGAAAGTAATAAGAAAAAGGCACCAAGTGTAACATGTTAAAAGGCAATGTGTCATAAATATATAATATAAAACTACACTTTAGGGCACCTGCATAAAATATTGTTCTAATTGTCTAATTGCAATGTTATAACAACTTTTTCCAATCATTCCTTGATTTTATTGATTGTTTCATGTGACAAGCTAAATATAGAGATGCAGTGATTTAGAAAAAAAAAAGAGGAAGAAGAAAAGAATGAGGCAGCAACACTACCTCCACCTCTCTCTCATTCTCTTTCTACCAATTAGCATCCAGTACTGTGCCTCCAGGATACCTGAAACCATGACAACAGCAGGCTACTGTTCCCATCTGAGATCTGGAGCTCCATCTGCTGTTGCTAAAGAGGAAATACAGTTGGTGATTGTGTATCCCTCTTTCACGTCTCACTTTTAGGAACGGATTATGGAGGGGGGGGATTCTATTGAATACATATGTAAGAAACTGTTAAGTGCAATATTGCCTTTATGAGATCAAGAATGAACTTTCATGCCCAGAAGACACCTATTTCGGGTCAACCATTAGTCGCCAAGCATTTCTGAAACTGTAAATACACTAAACTGATTAAGTGATCTCTGAATGTCTGCATGAGAAAGAGCACTCATCTTAAACTGTATCACTATCTCCATATTTTGGTCACTTTTGTGTCCTGTGTGCTTTTGATCTCAGCATTTCAAATGCCACAATGAGGGGTGCCTCTTACGGTTGCATTTTCAAAAATTCCACCACCACGTAACATGGTGAGTCAGAAAAACAAAGCAGCCCTTTCTCCTAGGGAACAAAATGATCCGGGTCTTGGTACATGCAAAGATCCCACAGCCTCCCTTGAGACTTGCTTTAAAAGGGAAGGAGATTGACAAAAGGCCAGAAAGGTGCAGCCCACACAGTTTATATTCGTGGTCAGGTATCCAGACTGGCTGGGTACAACGCTATTGTTTTCCATGCCTCACACCATACTGTGCGAAGGTATTGCCTCAAAAGTCCTGTTGTTGCATCAGCATTGAATAATGAGTTGCAGCTTACAGTTACCCACAGCGTTAGACTTGAATTTGATTGTGTACACCTAGCACACGTGGCCTAATTATAAAGATAATTAAAGACTTTTATAACAGCAATAATTTTTTTTTTTTTTTTTTTTTTTAAAAAGCAGGGCATAGACCATGGAGGTGGCCACCTAGGACATGGCCAGCTGGACATATCAGTCTGGCACTGATATGGAGTATGCCCTACATATTGATGAAAACATAATTCTCTAAACACCTAATACTGAGAATTACAGACAGACTGTAGGAAGGGGAGGAGGAACCTAACAGTCTTTTTTTTAGCTTTTCCAACTTCACACTGCTTAACAATGTTACTGATCTTCCCTGCAAACTCTCTGATATGATCCACAGTATGATAAATTATAACAAAAATAATATTGGCTGTTTCCAGGTATGTCCTGCAGCAAGATCCACATGAGCATCCTGCTGCAGGGTGGACTTGTATGGATTTACTCACACAACCCACAACACTCACGGTAAAAATGAGCTATTAATTATTCCAGACACAGAGATGGGCGTCAATCAGAATCTAATAGCAAATCACAATTTGTTCTTCCTGACACCTAAGACATGTGGGTCAAAGGCATCAAATCCTAATTGCACCAAGAACAACTAAATGGCTACAGCTGGCTCTACATATTAGAATCTCTTCTACACATGAAAGGTTCCCTTTATGGATAAAACAATCAGAAGCAGTGTTAGGACCATACGTACTTGAATAATGAATCATATTTTTGTAATTTTGCCTCTGTACACCACCACAGTGGATTGCAAATCAAACAGTCCACATGTCATTGAAGTGCAGACTTTCAGCTATAATTCAAGGGATTTAATAAAAGTATTGCATTAACTGTAGCTATTTTAATACACAGTCCTAGATTTTCAAAAAGAAGGAATGCACTGATCAGCAACACACACACAGGCCTAGAAGGCAACAGGAAACACAGGAGACAGCTAGTGGATGATCAGAAATTATTTCCTAAGTTAAAATAAAACCTTAACATCATCTAGTCAAGAACACTCTTGAGGAGGTAGGAATGTTATTGTCAAGACAATCAGCAGATGCCTGTATTTACAACAAGCTGAAAACCACTGGTTCCATTAAAAAACATGAAGGCAAAATTTAGACTTTGCCAGAAAATATCTTAACAAGCCTAAATAGTTGGAAAATTCTGGAAAATTCTTTGGCTGGGTGAAATTAATGTAATCTTGTACCAAAATGATGGGAATGCGCATACCACATTATCTGTCAAACATACTGGATGCAATGTCATGGTACTGGTATTTGTGGCTGCCAGTGGAATTTAGCCACTAGTGTTTGTTGATAGAAGTAGCAGGATGAATTGTAAAGTGTAGAGGTCTATACTCTCTGCTCAGATTCACACAAATTTCAAAGATGATCCAATAAAGTAGAAACCAAAGAGTTTCTCAAGGCAAAGAAATCAAATATTCTTCAATGGTCAAGTGAGTGACCTGATTCCAGCCCAGAAGAGCGTGCTTTTTAGTTATTAAATACAAAACTGAAGGAGGACAGAGCCACAAAGAAGTAGCAAGAGGAGAGGAAAATTTTACCAGTTAATGCAATACTTTGCGAAATCTCATGAATCTGCATTTCAGCCATATCTTGATTGCTTGATTTAAAATATACTGTAATGATGTACAGAAGCAAAATATATATATATATTTTAAAAAAGCAAGTGTTATTGTCAAAATACCTACTGAACTTTATTGTTTGTCTACTGCTAAGACGTCTGCCACTTCCTCAATCACTGCAATTGAATATATCAATAAAAATTAA
>VUQG01019572.1:5885-19953 GCA_015106755.1 Etia nguti | reverse complement strand
GTTTACTACTGTCAGGAGTAATAAAAACAACATGAGTCAGTTTGAGAAAAGCATTTGTGAGAGAAATCTAAAACTAAAACTCCATATGGTCCCTCTGTCTCTGTCTCTCCATCAGCTTTTTCTTCCCTCTCTGCAGAGAAAATGCAGCGTTGCATGAGCTTGGTGGAGAGATGACAGATCATCGCAGACACTGACAACCTGTATAACACTCATAGCTTCAAAATTACACTCAAATTTTCAGCTTTGAGATGCAACTCGGGATGAATTAAGGCGAGCGAGAGAGAGCGCGACGGAGCCAGCCGCAGAAGATGACAGCAATGTTTATTGAGTTTTTTTCCTCACATTATGGCATGTCACTTTTAACAAGGCCCTATCACAATATGTTACAGGCTACAGATATTCTTTCACTTCCAGTTTCATTCTGTCTTGCCTGGAATGATTCAAAGGGATTAAAATGAAGTTGCCGAACGAGGAAAAGTCGGGTCATTGAAATGCAAAGTACGTATTCATTTTTTCCTCCCTCGGTCCATTCAGCAGTGACGACTTTAAGCGGAGTTGCATACCAGCCTGAGCTGCAGGAGGAGAAACAGCAGCACTTGTGCCTCACACAGAGAGAGAGAGAGAGAGACTGTTATAGAAATGTAACACATTGCCATCTGCAGGCAAGTCAAATCGGCAGGCGGGGAGTCAAGCACACACATAGAAACATTCACACACGCAAGCAAGCAGATGAACCCGCTGAGAGCGAAACAAACTTGTCTAATTTAATCAGAAAACTCATCACAGAAAATAAATTGCACTCCTGAACTTGTTTATTATTCATTCATTCACTGTTGAGGCCGGACAAACTGCTATTTTACACGGAACAGAAATAAATATGAACTCATAGAGCTCATGGTGGCGAACTCTGAAGTGAAGCGGATGGCCAGGGCGTGTAGTGTTATTGAGCTTCATGCTTTGAGGAATAATCGAAAACACGCAGGATAAGTTCCATGTTTATTGATCCCACGTGAATTTCCCTCCGTCTAAAAGGAAAAAGAAAATGACAATATCCTGTAAGCTAAAAAAAAGAAAAAAAAAGTGTATCTTTAATTTCACATTTGTGCTATACGGGAAATCAAACCCACGCACAGGCCAGAGCACAGTTATACACCAACTGGAAACCACTCTGACACATGTAGACACACACTCAGACACACACACACTCTCACGCAGAATGAAATGAGAGCCGTCAGAGGGCCAGTGATGGAAAGCAATGGTGACACCAGCCGTCAGCCAACATCAGCCCCGGGAAGATCGCCGTGACAACCACAACATCGACCCCTCCGAGAGATTATCGTCAGCTGCTGCCTCACGGCTACAAGCTGCACACACACACACACACACACACACACACACACACACGCGCGTACAGCTCGCCCAACTGACAGAATAAAAATTACAACTTAATACAATGATTTGCAAAGAGTAAGTACAAATTGCTTAGTTTTTAATTTGGATCATTAGAGACTAGCAGCGACAGGACAGTATTTGGACCGACTTTTTTAAAAGAAAAAACAAATAATGCAAGAAGCAAGTCCAGGAGTGAGGCAAAAACACGTTTTGAATGCAGGAGAAACAAGCACAGGTTTTATAAGGGTCTGTGTCTTTGCTCTCCTAAGGTGAGGTGACACCTGATTTTGCACATTTGCTCTGAATCACTGGCATATCATTAGAATTCACTCTGATTGAAAGCTAAATTGTGAGGCTCTTCTATGTGGAGGCAGGTATGACGTCGGGGTTCAACAAATACAGGCTGAAAGCCATGAAGACGTATTTTTCCAGGGAACGATCCTGTCAAGCCTCTCCGTGCGACACCTCTCGACAGGTCACCAAGAAAGTTTAAAAACCAAAATGCCTTCATTTTTCTTAAATAACATCAAAAAGAAACAGCAACAACTTTTTAGTCTAAAAGTGATGACACTGAAAATGCTACATGTTTCAGCAGTTTACCAGACGTCCAACTCGTTGTGAGTCCATCCACAGAATTATAGCCTAACATGAACAGTCAGCTGAATAATATCAAGAACCAGTTGGCAAGTAAGTGCAAGGCTATTATCCACAGTGGTGATTAACAAAAAAACAAAGCAAAATAAAAAACTAAAGTTAGTCTCCAACTATACTGCTAAAAGATACTCACAATGGGTCGCTGACTGGGTGATGACTGGGTGTGCATTTTGAAGTTAGTGAGGATGATCTTTGCCAATACAGCTTAGTAGGGCTGCCCTTGGTGAAACCCTGGATCTATTCTAATAGTCATCCAACCACATCCTTACTGATATATACTGAGGTGTCAAAACTCGTCATTAAGGGCACAGAGGAGGGGAATGAGTTAAGGGCTGGCTAAATGGTTCTCTCAGTAGCCCTATCCCCATCAGTTTATTTTTTTTTGTGCTTATCCCAGATGCTGACATGCCTGAGGTTTTCTCTCATATAGGCGTTCCTGGAAAACCTCATCTGGCCCATTTTGATGCAAATGAGGAGGATTTCCAGGATCCCACTGGATGTCTCCAGTGAGATCTTGCTAAAGTTGAGGTCAGTCACGCTGTTAGTTCAAGCAATTTGCTACTTGCACTTGAATTTTGTTTTTTTGGACATTACCCACAACTCGTGACCAAGGGTGAAAGTCGAAAAGTACAGCACATTCACTTTGAGAATCTTTTTTTTCACAGCACTATGCACCTATCAGCAAACACTGGCTCTGTCTTAAGGTATCCACTTTTTAAGTGATGACATATCGACCCGCTCATTACAGCTGCTTTCTTTTTAATGTTTAGTAGTTTATTGTATCTTGTTTTATGTAATGTAAACAAATCCCTAAAAATAATCTGTGGTTAAAGTCAGCCTCTTGGGTTTCTTATTAGCACTGTTCATGTGCGCCAAGTTTTTAAGCTCAGCCCACGGGCTCACGATTGGCCATGCAATAAATATTTGAACATATCAGAAAAGAATGAGGGTAACTAGAATTTCAATGTGGACATTAAACTCAGGATAAGAAGTATTTCATAGCAAGTCATCTAAACCACCAACGGCATATGAATGGCTAACCTCATGTTGCATTAGCTCTGTAGCTAGCTGCTAGGTAACACACCATTACATGCTAGCAAACCCAAATTCAGGAATCCTACAATCATTGCTGCTGTTTAGTTTCCTGTATTCTTGTGATAGCAGAACCATACGTTTTAGTTTTTTAGAAATCCCTCAGTCAGAACATGATATATCATCTTTAAATGGAAACTAGCGAGCTAACTTCCTGCTAATTTCCAAAACCATAAAACTTTTTAAATCTTCTTTTTTCATGGATACCTGGATGTGAAACTTAACACCTGTGAGTGCAGAATAAAATGTTAAAACTTTATTGGCGATGAAAGAATTGGGCCATTTCTAACTCTCAGTGATGTTGAAGGTTATTTTGAGTATGGGAACCGAATAAGCGGTTGGATCCGGAAATGGCTAATGATGTCAGACTTAAGAGGCGAAAGGGTTTAAAAAGACGTTTCTGCTCATTAGCCATTGTGCCCTTGCTGTCATGAGCTACACGTGATTGCAAACACTGCTTCTGGACTGTCTCCCCTAGACACTCTCTAACAACTCAAAAAAATTTAGAGTGAGAATCTTAATACCCTTCCAGCAAATGCTTCCAAATCGGATTGCGCAACTGCACAGTAAATAGGAAAACATGGAAATAATGGATGTACTACTATCCTCGCTTGTGAACACAGTCCTTAACTTAAGATTGCAGCTTTCTCCTAACAAAAAATGAGGAGTCTTTCTTTTCCAATTCTGTCACCTTATTAAAATTACATAAGAGGGATGAAGACCATTTTAACATTTTGATGTCAGTGATGGTGGTAGTGGTGATTACCACAGCAGGAGTCGAGGAAAAGGAGAAGGAACTAGAGCTGGCAGCACATCTCGCGCATGGTTACCATTTGTGGAAATCACAGTTATCTGTGCCTTTGCTCTATTGGCATTCAGTCGAGAATAAACATCACCAAAGCAAAACTACCACTTGCTCCATCATTATCACCAGTAAAGCATGCAAGACAATATGCAAATACATCCTCTGGCATCTTCTCATATATATTCAGTGTATAGAAAAAAAACAAATCCTGGATATTAGACTTTGACTGGTTCATTGGCTCAGTTGTGTGTGTGTGTGTGTGTTTTAATTATGCACTTCTGTAGTTCAATAAGCCAAATATGTATATGCTATTCATTATCCTAAATTAACACTTATGATTTTCCACATACCAACTGATTTACTTGAATCCAACACAATTTTGATCTGTTACGTTTCTTACTTTGCTTTCTTTCCTGTTTTTTTTTTCAGTCATTCTAAAATTGATAATGTACATTCTGTGCTCCATTTTCTTTCATATTCAAATGTTGTACTTTCGACTCTGTGGCAGTCTCTCACTGGCAGCGTCCCCGCATAACCAACACATCCTCAGCAGACTCGACACATTTTAATACTTGTATTTGATTTTTGTCTTACTTCATCATATTTGCTCCATTTCTTCTTCATAATTAATCTTTTGCATTGGGTATCTGTGTTTATTCCAGCTGACACTAATCTGCTCCTTAAAAAATAAAAGAACTTGTAAATGTACTTCTCCTGTGGTGCGACAGAATCTTCTCGCAACTTTAAGTTGTGCGCTCACTCGAATTCCAGGGTGCGTTGTGTGATTTGGAGCTCATGGCAGCGGTTTGTACAGTAAAGTGTGTGAACTGGGGGTGAACTCTGAAGCGCGTGGTGAGAGTCCCCAGTCTCCTGTTGGGAAGGGAAAGAGAAAGAGGAGGCAGAGAGGCTCCTCTGGAGATAAGACTCACAGACTTAATCCTCTTGATGAAGCCTCAGCCTTAGCCCCGCTCTGTTTATCTACCATTCAAAGGCTCCAACAGGACCGGATGGGAACATGGAAAATAGATTAGGCTTCTCCTGTCTAGACACCACACACGCGCACATACGTACAGTAATACGCACTGCTATAGTGACAAATGTTGACAAGGCAAATGACAAAGTGTGGTGTCATAGAAAATCAACATTTCAGAGAGAGCAATTTGCTTTTGCAAATTGATTATTAAGTGGATTTTTCCACAGTGCCTTAAACACACATCTGGAGACTGGAAGGTGACCGGATGTGATCCAGAATCCCCAATGGGCAGAATGCCATACTTTTCAGTGCCTTCCAAAAACATCAGTTTATCTCATTGCCTTCTAATATGCTAATGGAAAAGAACATGAGCATGTTGATATTTAATCACACACTATTAACAAACATGCATGTCTTTGGAAAAATAGGAGTTCATTATGTTTTCTTTGCATGTGGACAGCATTTTGAAGTGAAAATGTTAAAATCCCAGCTTTACAAGTGGAGTTGAAGATATATCTTGTGCTAGTGGTGGTTGTAATCTAGACAGTTCAGTCAGAAAACTGCCATTAGAAATGACTGATTAATTACAGCAGCAGAATACATTTAAAGTTTTTCATCTAAGCCCCGGGCTCATCACTCCCTTTAAATATTATTCACAGAGAAATTGGGGAGTGATGAGTAAGGATCCCAGTGGTCTCTGCAGGTGGATGCTGGAGTGGCTGAAACAGCTTGCAGCGATGCAAGGAAGCAGTGGGAGCAATGGGGAATACTGCATCCTTAATAGACCATCAAACTGGGAAGGTGCGTATGGAATGAGTGAGTCACGTTAGTGTTTATGACGCAAAATGAATTACCGGCTTGGACTTGCTCACATGCTTTGCTTAATTTATCCACACCGATATGTGGTTTGCGGTAATACAAAAAAAGCAACTGGGTTTAATGTCTCAGAATATAGTTTGGTTACCCCGTTTCCTTTTATAGTCTCTTACTCCAATTGCATGTTTTCATGCTTAAAAAGAACACTGTAATATGGTTCTTTAAATTGGAGGCATTTCTTCACTAGCAGCCTTTAACTTGTACATACAAAAACCACAGACAGTTATTTCTACTGAAAAAATGCAATGCAATACGATGTTCAAGGAAGGCATGAAGTTTTTTTCACTCATGGTGTTTCAGTGATATAAAGTACAAATAAATGTGTTTGCATTCCGTTATCAAACATTCATATATTATCCGTGCATTTTAAGAAAATGAACAAGGCCTGGAATTCGACTCTAACCTTTAACTTTTGCATCATTAACACCTTAAAATAACATTCAAAAAGTTCAGAACTCAGTGGTGGCTAATTTTCTGTACTACTTATGTGTCATGGTTGGACGGTCCCCGCCGGTTGACCTGCCTGTGTTTTTTTTGTGTGTGTTTTCCTCTCCGTTTTCTTCCTCTCCGTCCTGTGGTGATTGTTTACGGAAGTCGCACTTCCGAAAGTCGGGCGCAGAGTGACATCCGACCCGGAAGCGCCTCCGCGCTGGAGCCGCCACACCTGCGACTGATTCGCTGTCCAGCTGCTTCCAATCGTCCGCCATCTTGAGCAGAGCTACTTAATGGTGTGGTCGGGCGACGGTTAGCGCTAGAGTATTGCACTAATCCTGGTAGTAGCCCAAGCATCGTGTCATGAAGAAAGTGTGCGCTTGCAAGAAGAGAGACTTGCTGTCTGTTGTGTTTGTTTCCCCTAGGAACAGGGACGGAGTGGATTTCTTGGAGGTGAATCACGAGCACTGGAGTATTTCTGGAAAGGGGACAGAAACGCACTACCACGCACTATCGGGGAACTGGAAGAAGAGCACTGTGGATTGTTTGCACATTGAACCGTTAACTGAAATAACTTTCACTGTAAATAAACGCACGTCTTTTCATCAAGAGCTCCGCATCTGGGTCCTCTAATTCCACTCACCGTAACATTATGTATAACTACTATATATTGTTTATATATGTGTAAAGGGCATTGGACTAGATTAGAATAGAATAGCCTATTATTGTCATTGTACATGTGCAATGAAATTGTGGCACTTTGACAAGAAGCTATAGAGAGCCTTCTTTCTGGCAATACTTGATTTATGTAGATTATAGTCAGAAGCTAGATTAAATAAGATAATCCAAATGAACCAACATGAGCACTTAAGTTAATCATGAAGCTTATGTGTAAGTCCAGTAGGGAGGATCTGTAGTCACTACTTACACTCCTGGATATCTGTGTTCTGGTCTATTCTCTACATCACTTCTGCTTTCCCACGGTGTCAAACTCAATTCTCTTGTTATTACTTCGGCCTGTCATTTTCACTGCTCTTCTATCATTTGGCCTTTCACTCTCATTCATGTAACCACCCACCTCTTTCTCTTCCATGTATTTTGCAATACATAGATAGTTGAGGATCTCTGAGTGATCTCGTCCTGGTTGCTCAGGGGTCCTGTCTTGCATCTCGCCATTGCTGTACTCAGCTTTGGTTAAACATTTCCTTTAAATTAGCTCTAAGGTAAGAGAAACATAATTTGGTCATGGTTTGAATTTTGTTTATCAGTCATGACTTCTGTGAAACAAATTTCTCTCAAAGTCTGTGCTTAGTTGCAAACTGTAATTCAGTCACAAGAGACAATTCAAAAAAGAAAAGTGAGAAGAGTTATTGTGTGATGAAAGGATTACAGGGGATTTAGCGACCAAAGAGACCACTTCTTGGAGTTAAAGTAATGTGGGGTCATTGTTGCATTTAGCGTCCAAAAAAGAGGAGGTCACGTTAGGGTATAAAGAAATACTGGCCTGACTATAGTCAAATTTTAAATACTGGATCAAAGTGATACACGTTTTAGTGAAGTTGTGCAACATTGTACTTTAAAGGGATATAAAACTGATGAACAATAAACTTTCTTTCACCAAAGAATATCAATGAAGATTTATATCAGCAGACTTTAACTGAGTGCTAAACTTAGAGGTACTTGAACATTTATATTTTAAGATTTCAATGTTAGCTCCACTCCTTCTCTGATAAAAATTATGTATTTTTTGATGCGCTACATTCATTTTAAAGCCATAGGTACGGATTTTACAAGCAGGGAAAATTAGCCTGGTGTCACAATTGCAACAATGGACCAATGAGCGTGGAAAGTCCGGCAGCCAAAGCTGCAGTCAATATATTTCAGTAAAGAGCAGGAAAATTAGTAGGTCAAAAAGAGCAGACCCAATGAGGGAGCGAGTAATGCCGTAACCAAAATACAGTTTTAGGTTTTGATCAAAAACAGGCAGCAAAAGTAAAATCAATACGCATATCATATAAAGGTGAACTCTACTTGCTGGGGGTTGTGTGTGAAACTTGGGATGAAACTAAGAGCTCACGTGGAGTGAGAAACTATCCAGAGGATTGATGTTATGAGATACTATTCTAGCAGATAAATCTCAAACCTGTGTCTTACAGCTGAACTGTATGATGCACAGAAGAAGACCACAAACCCTCACTTACCATCACCTAACCCAGCAAACATAGTTGAAACGCCAACGTCATCTCTCTGGTCAAAATTGGTTGTGATATGAGGCCAGAAACTGAAGTACAGGTGGACAGACTTTTAAGTTAACCATGATTTACAAAATTAACATCATGATGTATTGAATAAGGCTTCAAACAATGTATTGAGGCCATAAACACAGCTGGAAGAAGTTTACTGAGGCACTGAGATAAATAAGAAGTAGAGCCCATTTGTTAATGACTTTAATCCAATCTGACTTCTCTTTCTAACCACAGCAGTCACCCACTGCTGGTATTAGGAGGAATCCAAGTTTAAGCTAGTTACAGTTGGGCTTAACTTTTTAAACCCGTGTCCATTTTTTTATGGAGAGCTGATATGGAAAACATGTAATTTGACCTACATTGATTTGATTTGCCTCAAGTTTTTGCTTAGCTCATTGGACTGGATCCGGAACTGACTCATGATGACTACAGTGGACCAGTGAAGGAACAATTTAAATGTAAATTAATGACTATGACAAAGTCAGTACATTTCAAAAGCCATGACCAAAACAACACTGTGAACTGCCACATTATCAAAACATTAGCTCAGCTCCGTATGAAAGCAAATATTAAAGTGTCTAATGTTTTTTTGAAAAAATGTAGAAGCTCGAAATGACAGGAAAAAAATGCCAACTAAAATCACTTAGAACTGAATAAATAACAACAAACAAATATTAAGTCCTTGCAAAAACATTTTGCACTTCCTCTTTGTGAAGTGTTCAATTTTGAAGTTGGAAGGACTATCTCAATTTAGTAGCTCAGTTGGCTTCCTTTGAAACGTTGCATCATTTGTAGTTGGTACAAAACAGCATAGCAGCCTACATCAGTATTCTTACTGCCAAGTCTATGGTCACATGTAGTTCAAAGTGTGTAGTTTTGTTTTGTTTGTAGTATTTCACCAAATTAGGTCACATTTCAATGTTGAGGGCAAAGCTTTTGAAAAGATTTCCAAAGAATGAATTCTTTTATGTTTCTTTTTTCCTTTTTTCCCTGAAAAAGCATGAAAGAGAACACACATGGACTCAAGGGTGCTACAAGTTATAATTTTCTCACTTTTAGAATACTTGTAATTGCCTTTGATTACTCATTTTGTTCCTTAAGAAAAATATGGGTGATTTTGCCACAAAATCTCTGACTTTTTCTATTGTCAAAAAATAGTATGGAACTTTACCTGTTGTTGTAAACCGGTTTTGGAAATTGTCCTAGATTTTATGTTCTGTTAACACAGCAATTTCTAACATAAAAACTAAACTATTATGCAAGAAAATGTTTTGTGGAACTAATTTATATAAACCTCACAAGTTATTGTGTGTTGATTTCAGTCTTTCTCGCTCTGGTATAGAAGAGATGAATGCTGGTGTGTATTATATCTCCAACAAAGCTTTTGTCTTTGGCATGCAAAGCAAACTGAAGACTAGGATTGGATTTTGATATTCTGTTCCAATTTGGAATTGGCTCAGTGTTGGCAGAATACGCAGAAATGTCTCTCCAGTGAGAGTAATAAAACTGTACATATCTAAACTAAAAGATCTACCTTAAAAGAGTACTTAACCACATCTAATAGGGATTCATAAGCATTTGCACTCAATTAGAAAATCTTTTAGTGGATTTCAATTTGATAAAGCATCATCAAACCTCTCTCCCACAAGTGGATTCTCAATTTAAGTTAAAAGGCTGATTATTTATTGTCACACTCAGTTTAAACATTGTTCAAATTCATATTGAAAGTAAAAAAAAAAAAGACTCAAACATTTGCCAAAGCTTTGAAAGATGATGCCTCAAAGTCTCGTCCATGTACGAGCTAATTTCCAGTCATAGAAAATTACGCTACCGAATCAAACACCTACCCCGACCCTACTGATTAATTTCGAGCAGTGTATCAGTGAACTTCTGTATCAAAGCTAATACGTAATTTATTCCAATTTGCCCTTTAAACACAAAACCTAATCCACAAATGTGAGTTAGTGGGTCCAGATGATTTTAACTAAGACAGTTAACAGAAATGTGTATGTGGCGGGCCGTGGTTCGTGCCGCGGCTGCGGCAGCTCATCACGCCTCCCCTGCATAAAAGAAGAATGAACTGGGCCCTGACGTTGTTGTTGTTGGCGTAGCTGACAGCTGAAAAGCTGCAGACGGGTGTAAGATACAACAACCGGTTATGGGCGAAAATGGGCAACAACAATCACAAAATGCAAAAACATCCTCACTCCATGGCATCAAATAGTGATCTTTTTTTGGCATCCGTGCCTCGATGTACTATTGCCCAGAACTAATGGTCCCGATAATAGCGAGAAACTCCGTGTAAGAAGGCAGGATGGCTGTTTCATCAAACGTTTTTCAGACATTAGATTATAGTTCATTTACTATTTGATATATTTGTATGTTATGCTATTTGTTTTAACTTTAAAAGTAAAAATGGATTTTTACCTTCTAATAAATAGTAAAAAATACTATTGGATTAGACACTCATTTCCAACAGTATTGATGCCAATAGTGCCATCTTTGTCTTCAGGTGACATACAGCTTCACGCAGGGCTGCCACAGGAAGGCACACAGCTCCCTCTTTGCTAGCAGCTAAAGCAGTTCACATTCACAACACTGAGTAACAATGGAACTTCAAGAGGTCAGTAAAGCTCAAATTTCAACAACATTTAAGTGTTCAGTCATGTCATAAAATCATAAACGTTAACCTGGCTGTGCACATTTATATGGTAGCCCCTTAATTATTAGCAATATTAGCCTCAAACCCAGCTCCAAGGGGTCACAAGCTAGTGTACTTCTAGTGCTGATCTCAAGCCTGAGTAATTGGGATGGTTGTGTTTATAATTTATAATATAATAATAAAACAAACTTTATAATAGACTGTGTTAAATTAGCAGAATAATGCAATTATTTGACTCTAAACACTGTTATGTTTCTTTTAGACTGAAGCCAAGAAAAGCCTAGGACCAACTATATAGTAACAGTAACCTCCTACCTCAGGTTGCATTTATTCATCCTATAATTATGTTAATATATATTTTTGCACTACATCACTCAACCTAAAAATAATGTCTCCACAAAAATAGTATTGTATTAATCTTTATTTAAAAAAATACTTTTGCCCGTGGTATTGCAAATTGGTATTGAGTATCAAGTATTTTCCAGGGTATCGGTATTGAGTTTAGAATTCTAGTATTGTGACAACCTTAGTGTTTAACTGGCTAGCCAACATTCCTGGCTAAACATGGAGTACTGTCAAGAGGAAGATGTAGAACACCCAACCCAAAAGAACAGATGAGCCAATGGCCACTATCAAAGCAAACTGGGCTACAATAATACCTCAGCCATACCACAAGCTTTATACCTCCTTACCATACCCTACTGATGCACTAATTCATGATAAATGAGCCACAAACAAGGACTGAGTGCATAAAAGAACATATTTTTCTGATGAGCAACATGCATTTAAACTGATATATTTTCATGTTTTGTAGCTGATTAACCCAGTACCCTTTTAAAACACTCCCATGTGCCATGTTACACTGCATGTGGGGATATATGTAAGTAGTAACCAGGGTGCAACATTTAGTTTAGTGTGAAATTTCTGGATAAGTCATGAATGCTTTGTTTTGAACAAAAGTCTGAGTACATGACATGAGGCCTGAAATGCAAAGTCACTAGACCCCAATGTACTTGTGCTTCTACTAAACATGCTCCTTTCAAGTTAGATTGATGCCCCTCGAGATATATACTTCCATTTGCCGCTAATTGCTTGTCACCGTACAAGTCATTCACTGAATTTGAATTTCTGCAATTTCATCAGGTCATGTGTTTTCATTTGTCTATCTGTTCACAGCCATTTATAGAAATACATTTGGGTCAAATTCCACTATTTGCCATCAATTCAGAGGCAATTCTGTCCTGGTAAATGAAAGAGATGGAGGAGGGAATGTGTCTATTACAGCTGGTTTGGTGCTGAATGAGCTCCATATGTATTTACTGTCTGTGTCTGTGTGCAGGTGTGTTGCTGTAGTCCATGTGCACAACGCTAGAGGCAAAGAAACAGCCAGAAAAATACTGAATACAATGTCTATATGACAAGGTGTGTGTGTGTGTGTGTGTGTGTGCGCACGTTTGAGACAGCTGCGTGATGATAAATGGACTGATAACCGATCTCGCTGAGCTTACACCCTCTAATTAGTTTTTAATTGACAGCCATTAAAGATCCCCATTCCCAATCCTGATTATCTGTTGCACAGAGCACTGATCTAAGTGCCCCTTCCCCCCCATCTTCTCTATTGCTGATTTGTATAATTTTTGTCTCTTATTATATATTTTAAAATGCTGACATTTATGTTTACATAACACACGTATCCAACAATCTAACCATTTGGCATAAATTTGAAATGTGTGAAGGTTATTGTCAAAAGTATCACTTGAATGGTACAAATCAAATTGTGAGGATAATTTTTTAACAAAGGACATTCTTACAATGTAATTCTCAAAAGGATTTTAGCGCAGTCTCTCTTGTTTATGTTTTTTTGAGTATTTTTTGAAATGTTATGATTTCTATAAATCTTGTGTTTTGAGAAATAAGTCTTGATTTCTTAAACCGATTTTTGCTTTTTGTTGTCGCGTTTTGTCTAATGTCGTTGTGCTCTAAATTCACACATTTGAGAAATTATAGGAAACCACAAAAATGATCCACTGTTTTTGTCCAAAACAGATTTATTATATATCTTTAAAAAAAAAATATTTTTCTCTAAAGCAATCAGAGTATACTAATTGAATGCAACAAAAGTGTTGAGTCACTTAAAATCAAGTTAAAATGGGGAGCAGCTGTTTCTTTAAATGTTATTTGGGCAAATAATTAAAAAAAAAAAGATCAATACAGATATGAGCCTCTTTGTGATAATTGACCAATTGTTATGAAACCTACAGAAACAACACTCAAGTAGTCACCTTACTGCTTTATTAAAGGTACTGGCGGCCATTAACCCTGGGAAGGGTAGGGGACACTAATTATTTGGAGGTGATGCACAATTCATGCAGCTTTACTTTGTATATTATCCCGTTTTTCAAACTTTGAATTGGTGTAAAGGCTTACAGAGTTCAGAATCCAAAAGCACGCCACTAGAGGTACGGGTCAAACACAGAGGAGCATTGAACAAGATCACTGGAGCAGACAAATGGCAGGCAAAAGAGGTTAACTCTCAAAAACAGTCCAAAGGTTCAGCAACATGGTATGAAATTAAACTTACCAGGGTTCAGGCTGAAGCACAGGTTCAACAAAATCCTAACAGAAAAATATGAGGGGAAAATAGCTAGGAAATAGCAAAAACTGCTTGATTACCATTAGAATCATAACTATCTGGCAACTGGAGGGTAGACGACAACAGGTGGTATATACGCTGAGAAGACTGATTGGATAATTAGGGATAAGTGTTGCACAAAATTAGCAGGAAACTAAACAAAGATCCGAAGTTAAAAAAAAAAAAAACATAAAAAAAAAAAAAAAAAAAAAATAAAAAAAAAAGAGAAAAAAAAAAAAAAAAAACAAGTCACTATCTCTACCCATCAAACATATTCTGAGCCTGCAGGTTAACCCAGCACTGC
>VUQG01019571.1:0-17076 GCA_015106755.1 Etia nguti | reverse complement strand
ATGTATACATATATGTATATATGTATAATGTATGTATGTAGACATACATATATACATATATGTATACATATATATATGTATATATATGAATAAAATGAATAAAAGTAATCATAATGAAGTAAACATTTTTTTTCTAAAAAGTCAGCCTTTTAAAATTATGGGTAATATGTCTGTAGAAAATATTCCACACTGCTAGCCCAGAACAAAATTGTAAAGTAACTTTTGTGATTTGAAATCATCACATACATATATGTTTGAAGCATTCCACAAGATGTCAGTGTTGGATAAAGTCTGTTTTCCCCTGCAGTAGGAGAGCACTTTGTGTAGTTTTTATGGGCTGAATAACGGCTGTTATCCATTTAGGTTTGACATTGATGAAGATTATGAAATTGTACAGTTCTATTCAAATGTAGAGTTGTGACTGGGTTTTAGGTCTCTGAGTAAACAATGAAAGTGACACAGCCCGTCAGTATTTCTGAAGGCATAGTGATCAGTGAAAAAGCTAATTTAAAGTCTAATGTAAGCCACAGAAAAATCATTCACTATGGAAAGCTGTCTCGTCAGTGAGCAGAGATCTGAAAGTTAAGGATGTCTGCTTTACCCACAGAGAGGAGTTTTTCTTTACTGCCTATTGCAGGATAAAATATAGCAGAACTGTTGCTTTGTCAGCAACACAAACATTATTTTCAGAAAGAAAATTGCTGCATTATACAGAAGCTTATAGCAGAAGCAAAATGCTGCCATACTGTTGACTTAGATTTTCAGCTGAGCTATTTGTTTTAGTTAAACAAGCAGTCTCTGTCCTCTCTGCCTATGAGAGTGGATGTGTGTGTCGCCTGGCTTCCTCATATTACTGCTACACACACACAAAAGATATGGTAAATGGACTGGTACGTATGTAGATCCTTTCTACTCAATTTGAGCACTCTCTCCTACGGTTCTCATCCGTCCACTCACACACACTGTCATAAATTGATTTCATCTGTATCTAAGCATTCTTATATAACATTCAGACACACACTCTGACATCAAGTGGTGGCCTACAGTAAAGAGTAAAGAGAGCTCAGCATAAAAGCTCACCTATCTTTCGATCACAGCTCTTTTGAACGAGATTGCAGATACAAGTGCCGGAAATGAGTTTTCCCTGAAGGGTGGCTGGCTTCTCCCTTAGAGATAGGGTGAGGGGCTCAGCCATTCAGAGGGCACCGCTACTCCTCCACATTGAAAGAAGGTAGTTGAGGTGCTTCGGGCATCTGACAAGGATGCCTCCTGGGGAGCTTCTGGGTGAGGTGTTCTGGGAATCCTCCCACTGGGAGGATGCCCTGGTGCAGACCCAGGACATGCTGTAGATATATCTCTTGGCTAGCTGGGGAATGCCTCCCTGTAACTTCTGATGCCACTTGTAACAGGATGGCCTTTCGTGGCTGGATTTACAGTGAGGAAGACCAAGACACCGTATGGTGGAAGCAAGATGCATTTATTTGCCCATATAGCGCTAAGGCCATGACAGTCACTGGCATGTCAAGCCTTCTCACAGCACAAACAATCACTCTCCTAATGACGATTGGCAGCCTTAAATACTCTCAGCTGTTAAGGACTAAACCATTATTTTACTGTCAGGTGAGTTTTCCAAATTCCAACCTTCCACCAACATTCTACAATACACCATTTTAATAAATAAATATAGACATACCTTTTACCATTTTCATATGATTAAATATTTTTACACTTTACCCTTACACCTTAACAATCATTATAAAAACACCAAAAACCCATGAACAGAGATTTCCCACACTCCCTTAACCCATGGCCTCTCCCGGAACCTTTAAATGGTGTCCAGACCCCCAGTAATACAAACACCGTGGAGAGGACACAGGAAAGACAGGTGGGTAATCACATCTCAACAACAACTTCTTTGCATAACCTTTACTTTTAGACTTTGCACACACATTTGCCTAAGTTTTCCTTAATAGTAGACCTTATTTGCTACCAGTAACAATTCTTTCCTCCTCACAGACAACCACCACATTTCTTGATGAGGAGCAGCTGTGCAGGACCTGGAACAAAAGGCTACCTGCTAATTATTAAAATACTCAATAAGTATTCAAAAAAATAATAAAACTTCTTGTGTGCAAATGTTATTGATGTGCAAATCTATGCATAAAGTGCGGTGCTAAATGAACTGCTAGTTAAAGTGGTTTTAACGAAGTGTGAAGGTGCTCCTAAAGTGCTGGACAAATTATAATACTAGTAAGGGAGTCCTCTTCCTTACAGTCCTCTGGAAATATCTCCTACATGTTCCCCTGGATAAACTAGAGGTGGCTGCTAGAGAAGATGGAGGTCTGGCTGCTGCCACCACGACCGGGCTCTGGATAAGCAGAAGAAAATGGTTGGATGGGCTTCTCTTCCCTTGTGTCACGCTTGTCAGTGGTTTCTCTTTCCATTTGTGCTTAAACCAGTTTACTGAAGCTTGTACATGACAGCACTGTAAAAATGGATTTGTTGACTCAGTAAAGTGATCTTGTTGCTTTGATTGAATTAAGTTATAGCTAGTGTAGCTTCAAATTACCTACACTTATATAAAAATGACTTAACTACCTGCATAACATAATTTGGATTAAAAAAAGAGGAGAACTTAAAACATGTCAGTTGAACTCAGTTTATCAATTTTTTTTTCAAATGTGAACCAAACTGGCTCCACATAAAATACTTTTAAAACTATATCACCAAGCAATAGTTTTGATTATATGACCTTTTCCAGAACTTACTAAAACAAGAAAATACCTATAAAGCTACTATATGTAACAGTGAACAAATCTATCCTAAACATAAAACACAATACATACAAAAATACCTGGAGATCTATTTCAAATCAAGAATTTTATTGCATTAATTTCAACAAGTAACTTGTTCAACGCAATCCATAAAATCAAATGTCTCGGAGACAAAGTAGCTCCAAATAGAAATATGATGATGATCAACTAAGTGTCCACGCTAAGGCGACAGAAAATCAGAAACTGACTCTGTGTAACCTTGTCCTGGCAGAGCACCAATGTTTGCGACATTACAGAAGTCTCGGAAATCGTTATCTTCATTTGGAAGATCAAATGACTGGTGTAACAGCAGTCTGTCTTTCAACTATAGTTTGAGGGCATCAGCTGAATCCAGAACTGAGTCCAACCAGAGCTTTCAAACATCCCGTGGTGAAATTATCACTAGCAGCATCTTCCTTTGAGTGGAAAATTCTCAGGTCATCTGATTTAAAGGTTTTTTCAGAGATGTTTAAGTCCTGAAGGAGCACACACAGTCTATCTAAACTGATATTTTCTCTCCTGATTACAGCGCTTCAGTTTGTAATGGACAATTCGAGTGCGTTAACTTGGTGAGGAGTAAGTAACAAGTAACACTTGCAGGACCACCTCACTCACTGCACTGCACAGCCTTCACTTCACTTCAAGTGATCCTGTGAAGAAATTAGTAAAACAAACACTTAAAACTTAAGGTTATCAGCACACAACAGAGTAAAAGTACTTTTTACTAAGAAAAAAATAATAATTTCCTCTTCAGATTTTAATGTATCAAACATGGAGACGCTTGAGTTTATTAGAAAGCACACTAAATGACATTTCCAAAACAGTTGCAAAACAACGAGTCTTTACTCAAGCAAAAAAGTATAAATGAACAGAAAAACATAAATATCACTTTTACAAGACCTTTTGCTTGTGGTTGTTGAAGGCAGCTTGGTGTCTAAAAAAGAAGAAGAAATGGGAGTGAGACAAAACATTTTTTAGAGCATGCAGTTTATTGAAAACAACGCTTAAACTGAAAAAGGCTGTTTTACAGCTGATCAAAAGTTTAGGACCACACCTCCAAAAAACCCGTAAACCCATAAGCGTTTCTATGAGTTGAGTGGGAAGATTTCTTCAAGTGGTGAAGACGGCCGCATGAAGGGCATCTACTGTCTGGAACTGTTGTCCATTTTTGTAAACTTCCCATGCCATCCATCCCCAAAGTTTCTTAATATGGATTTACTTCAGGGGAACACTGGGGTGCTTTTTCCTTCAGTGGAACTATGGAGCTTCAGGAGGTGCAGGGGCGTCAAACGGATTTTCCAGCCAGAGGCAGTGAGTTTCCTGCGTTCTCTCTCTTGGGTGGAGTCCCAATTGTCTCTCCTGAGTTCCATTCCATGGTTAATCAGCAGGTCTGTTCTTAAGGCCAGCATCGTCCTTCACTCGCCGCCAGTTCGTCTGCTACCTCTCGGTGGTAACTAGGCCTTCCAAGAATCTTGCTTCCATGGTTTATTCCCTGTGTATAATCTTGTTTCCTTGTACCTCAGTTTCCGGTCATGTCCTCCAAGATCTGTCCACTGCTGCACTCACACAAATACTATATCAAATACCTGACTTAACTGGTATGCTAACTGTGGTCTATCTGTGTGACTGCTGTCATGTCTTCTCCGAGTGTGAGGAGAAGACAGTGCTATCTGAGTGTCTGTACTGAGAGAGGAAAATCTTCCACTGTTCCTTCAACTCCCCATCACATCTGCACATCAAGGCTCACCCTGCTCCCACAGCTGGGTTTCAGCTGGTAAAAAAGTCAGTTTACTTATGTCTCAAATGTTTTATTTAGTAACAGCTGTCTGTGCTTGACAGTTTGTGTATTTGTTCTTGTTTTTCTATCCTGAGAACAAGTTGAAAAAGATTTGGTACATTCCTCCTTTCTGAAAGGGATTAGTTCAGTATTAGATCTAGTTGGACAGTTGAATCTGAATTTAGGGTTAGGTAAGAATGGGTTTGATTTATTATTATCATCAAACAGAGTAGATGGTCAAAACAATAAAAAAGGCATTAAAACTTGTTTTTGACAGCACATTTAACTGTATGTAAATTTGCCATTCATGCTAAATGTAAATATCTTTGTTCAAATAATATTTATTTGTACCAACAACACAGCAACCAAAAGAAATGCCTTGAGCCCATCAAAAAAGGCCTAGTGAAATAATACAAAAATAACCTGCCTACAAGGAAGCACTAAGACAGGAATAATCAATAATCAAACAATAAACCAATGAAAAAAGTTAAAAAAAACTAAATAATTGTTTCATAGTACTGACTGCAATAAAGTTTGTGATAAAGGTGAACTTTATCATAAACACATAAAAGCAAGTTAGACAATGATCCTGATTGTTTTTTTGCATTCAATCAGGGATTCTACATATATAACAACAGAGGCTGTGCACACTGAACAAGCAAAATACAGTAGAAGACAAACTGATGCTTACACTCAATGGTTATCGCTGACTAATGTTTCTGAACAAGAAAGCATGACACTGCAAATGTTTTTATTAAGAAATAAAAATCCAAAGGCGATTGGAAAATTGATTATTGCTTGGGTCCTGATGGGTGTTTCTTCTTTTCCTTCTTTCCTTCAGGCCAAAGGTCATCACTGATGATCTTTAAATGTAGGGGTCATGCTCATCATTTCCCCTTATGTGATGTCTTCTGTCTTCACCAGGAAGATGTTTCGGTCGAGTAGGTTTGACAGATGCTACAAGGTGCTCATTTAAACAGGTAAATTAAACTTTTAAAAAATCTCACTCCCTTCTTGATCTCACTCGATGCCTCTGGAACAGTGTGTAGAGTTGAGTGTTTTCAGTCTTTCTTCACCTGTTGGACATTGAAACACGGAAATCTTCCATGCATAATTACAATTTCTTCAAAGCCCTGCCTACTTAAAGCCGAGATTATGGTCCTTTTGTCATCATTTGTCTTGGCCATGTTGTCAATGGCAGCCAGGACATCACTGTGGAAACCCCCCCACACACATACACATCTGAAAATACCAGCAATATAGTTGTGTGCCAGCTACTGCATATCCAAAACCCCCCAAAAGCAATGTTGTAATTAATCTGGTTGCTTTCTTTTGCAGTTTCCATAGTTTTGAGGGTTGGCATCGGGAAGCAGCAAACAGTTGGCAGTGACACTTTAATTCCCAGGTTTGAAAAATGCTTTTGAATCTCCTGATTTTCAACTTGAGCAAGATGTCTCAGGAGTTCTCTTTGCTGATGTTCGTCATCTTGGCTCCAGTTTACTACTGGAAACCAGATCTCCACAAGAACTGGTTCTCGATTCCCATCCCTACTCATCTAGTACAAGACCTTCATCTGGGTCCACAATGCTGGCTCCAGACCTTTTCCTCTCGACCTCTACAAGCATCACACCAGAACAAAGACAGGACCCAGAAAACCTCCTCTCACCTGCTACCATGCCACTTGGAACATCTCCAACCCTAATAAGGGCTGGAACCACCGATAGAGATGAGGCTTTTTATAGAGACTGTTTTGTGTGCAGTGAATGCTACCCTGAGACTTATGCAGCCAATATTTTCATGCCCTTGACGCCATTTAATACCTATAACAACTTACTAAGGAGTCTCCAAAAGTTGATTCTGTTCATCTGGACGTAGCGTTTTGTGGGAGAAACGTTTCGTCACTCATCCAAGTGACTTCTTCAGTCTCAGCTGACTGCAGGTTTCCCCAATCTTATAAACAGGAGGAGTGTTACTGGAGCCGTACTAATGAGAAACAAGAGTTAACATTATTCCCAACCTCTCCAGCAAGCAATGACATAAAGTAAGAAACCGAATCAATGAGAGAGTCAGGAGTCCAATGAGTAGCTGATCTAGAAAGGCAACATTTGGTCTTTTCTAATTCTTAAATGTTAAATGTTCTTAAATGTTGTTTAAGAATTAATAACATTTAAGAATTAATTCTAATTCTTAAATGTTAAATGTTAGTTATTAATATGTCATTAAATAGAAACATGCAGTTTTGCATTTTGCAGCTCTGTTTCCTGCTTATTACACAGAAACTAGCACACGTAATTGAGTGGTAATAACTTAGAAATTACCACAATATTACCTTCTTCTTTCTCCCTTGTTACTCTATTAGCACTTTATTACCAAGCTGTAATAGAAAGTGCTATGGAGTTTGGTTTATTTGCCTTGTGGATTCATTGCCATGCCTGCCTTATGAATGGTCCTTTTTCTTCTGTCAAAATTAGCTATTGCTGTTTTTACAACAGCATTTTTAGAATGTTCCTACATCCAAGTAAACAACTTTCAATTCTTCTTCTTCACCTAGTTAAAACTATAAATGGTCCATTTTCAAGTTGGAAAAACTTTGCGGGAGAAGAGTTGTTAATGGGTTTTTGAGAAAAATCATCACCTTCTCTTTCAAAAGGTTGGAAAATTCACCTTGTCCCCCTGTAAGTGTCCCAGAATCTGCAATGGCCTCTCTGTGTAAAGTCTGTTTCCTTCCCAGATCTTTGTTGGTTTGAAGGTTGACGTTCAGTTTGTACTGTAGTATGCCCACTCTACACTCCTTGTCGCTGTTCAAAATTAAATTGTGAAATCTGATTGGTTCCAGAATGGTTCCTGAGTCAAACTTTCACTTCTTACTGAAGTAATTACAAAAATATTTTGATATTTTTAGTGTTACAAACTTCAGTAAAATGATTTTAAAATGATATTGATTGTATTTTTAAGGATGCAAGCATGTTATTTCACAGGCATTTAATGTTCATTGTTCAAATTCTAAATATTGTAAGAATAATATAGCAATGCATTTTTGTTTTTATACTTACTTTGTACTTACTCTAATTTTACCAATTTTGGTTACATAAAATACAACATTTGAGAAATTACTGTAATTACACCTTCTGACAATTAACTAAAACTTGAAGATATTATATACACACAAAAGAAAAAAAATGCTTAGACCATTTCCCCCATCATTTTGGTGGTGATAAAATGGTGAAAAACCATAATTCCACAACATATCTGGTAATTAATTAAAAATTACAGAAATAAAACTTCTTTTAGTTGCATTTTGTCATCTTTTCTCTTTTTCTGTCATTTTTCTATAATTTCATTAGATTTTTAAATAAGTATTTACACAATTCAACTGTTAAAAAAACAGTTCTATCTTTTAAATAAACAGTGTATACTCGTGACGTTGTGTTAAACTTGCAACTGTATTTTTGTGTGTATTTTTTTATTTATGTGGAAAAAAGCCATTTTCTATCAATTTTTAAAATACATTTTAAAAATCATGTTCATTCATTCACTTCCTATTCTAATTACAAGGCACAGTGGTTTTTTGTGTAGCTGATTTGTGTAGCCAATTAAATTAAAAACTTAATGTCACTGAATCACTGAATCGGAGACCTGGCTCTGCAACCTTGAAAAAAAACCGTACCTAGCCAGCACCCTGTAGTTGGTGCTGGCCAATGTAACATAGACCCCATTAGCTCTCCCCCAGCAGATTGTCTTGAGCAGCTGGGAAAACAGAATGGCTGGGCACTGGTGAGGAGGAAGCGTAATCCTAAACAGAAGCCCCCGATACATCACCAACCCATACATTGCACAAATTGTTCCACCTACCGACGAACAAACTTTGGTTACTGGGGCCAGGGGCCAGAGCAAGCGACATTGAAGGAACCCTGAAACTGCTGGTAAATGTAGATTTGGTAAAAATATAATTCATGTCAGCAGTAATGACACTTGATTACAATCTGCCTTACAGAAAGCTGTTTACAGCAGGGTGATTATGTTAGTTTAAATGAATCAACACACCCTAATTATACTATACTGAGAATCCTCAAAGCACAGGGTGAGGAGGAGTAGCAGCAATCTTCCACTCCATCTCAACTCATTTGAAAGGCTGACTCTTAGTCTTGTCCACCCTAATTGGAAAACACAAAAACCAGTTTTATTTGTTGATGTCTTTTGTAAACCCGGCACTTATTCAGAGTTTCTATATGATTTCTCAGGCTTTTTAACTGATTTAGCACTTAGTTTAGATAAAATAATTTATCTTTAATCACAATCTGGCATAGAAACTGAACATTGCACTGAACTGAACACAAATATCTCTTTTGTTGGATCATTCCCTAATAACATTTACAATAATGGATTACACAGCAGTGGGAAATACACTTCGTCAGAGCAGATGTCTTTCCAAAAGTGCTGTAACTAAGTTTAAGGATATAATTCCTCCACTGTTATATTCTTTAATGCCGTGTTCCAACGCAGTGCAGAGCTAAATTCTACTCCCACACAGGTTGGTTTTCTTGTTAATAGTGTTACTTCCTTACTGTGTACAACTCTGGATACTGTAGCTCCTCTGAAAAAGAAAGCTTCACATCAGAAGTACTTGACTCCCTTGTGTAACACTTCAGTCCAATCCAACACCACACACAGCTTTCTCATCAGGTCCCAGCATCCAGCTTACATAGGGGAGGCATGATTAGATGATCCGCTGTTCTCATCAGCCTCCCCTGACACCACACCCTGAACCCACTGCTCCACCCCTCCCTTCGTGCTCCCCAGCTGAGACACAAACTACACTCTGCCACATACTCCCATCGTGCAACTTAGGCTGGAAGCTCTCTGGTATTTTTTCCTTGGACTCTGGAGACAAGAGGATCTGCCAGTAGCCCTCTGTTAAATCCAGTGTCGTGAATAAACAAATCTAACCAGTCCAGGAGCTTGTGGACCCGGGGCATACACTGGAAAAAAAGAACCTGTTGGATTAACATAAAAAAAATATGTACATCAGTTGCATGCAATTAAGTTATGTTTTGTCAACCTTAGTTTTTTATGTTATAACTGCACACAATTTTTGGTAACATGAACATGATTTTTTAATGTTGTTGTTATGCTTTTAATTCCTGTCAAATATTTATAGAAAACACTTGTTTATTGTACATTAACTCGTTATGTGAAATTTTAAGATTTTTTTATGTTAATTGTATTTGACTACCATGTATTAGATTGACAAGATTATTTTATGCCAAGTTTATTTTATTTTATGACTAATGTGCATGCATGCGTGTTCGTGTGTGGGTCGGTATTTCATCTCGAGCCCGAGTCTCTGCGGGAACTAACCCGAGAGATAATAAAACTGATCGTCTCCCCATAACATATGGGGTATGAATGTGGGGTCTTACTTCATAAAGATTTATTATAAAAAGACTTGTTTTACTCACATCTTCCAGTATGGTTTTGAGGTGGATTTGTATGATACTGGGCCATCATCAGGAAGAGGCTGAGTTGGACTGGCATTCTCAGACAGTGCAGAATTTCTATTTTGGTTTATTTAATGTGAACTGACACATCCAGAGTCTTAACCTTTTTTCTTTAACAGGCAGTGACATTAAATGTGGGAGGTCAAACCAGGAAGGTCTCCTCAAATGAAATAAACACCCAAAACAATTAAAGGAACAAAACAAAAGAGTATAAAAAAAAAAACTGTTATGAGAAGATGAAATTAAAGAAAAGAAAAAATACATCATAATTGATTCAAATTATTTAAACATGGGAAAATGTATTAATTAAGTTAAGCACCTAATTCACGTTCCCAGGCAGTTCTGATTTTACCTGATGAGTCAGATTTGGTCGACATAAGTGTACGATATATATTAGATAGAGGTGTTTTGTGATCAGAACCAGAAGGTCAACCCATTGTAGGTCAGCAGGGAGAATTAGAAAATTTGGAAACAGTGATGAGACACACTGTCTAATTTGAAAGTATAGAAACAAGTGAGAAGGAACTAGCTTAAATTTTGAGAACAGCTCCGAAAAGCTAAGAATCTCAAGGATCTCATGTTTTTTTTTTGTCTCTTTTGTGCCAAATCAAATAAGCAGCATTGGTGGTGGCAGGGGAAAATAGATGATTTCTTAACAACGGCATTCTAATAGAGGGAGGTATTAATTTAAAATGAGATCTGAGTTGAGACCAAATCTTAAGTGCAGAGAGCACTACAGGATTTGAAGTAACAGAAGATGCTTTAATAGGCAGTGATGAATAGATAAGAGAGGTGGCTGAAAAAGGTGGAGAAATTAATTACATTTCAAGTTTACACGAAATCATATTAGGTGGATTTAGCCAGTAAGTTAATTTCTGAATATGTGAAGACAAATAATACATAAAAAAATTGGAGAAAGACCCCCGTTAGAGGTGAACTGTTGCAATAGATAGAGCCTCAGTCTAGGGGGCTTTTGACTCCACAAAAAGAAGAAACCATCTGGTCTAGGGACTTCAAAAACTGTTTGGGCAGAAATAGGGGGATACACTGACATAAAAAGAGAAATCTGGTTAGCACATTCATTTTGATAACATTAATCCTGCCTATCAGTGACAGAGGGAGAGATTTCTACCTCTGGAAAATCTGATGTAAATTGTGAAACCAAGGGGGCAAAATTCTCAGAATACAGTGAAGGCAGAGTAAGTGTAATATTAATTCCCAAATACTTAAACCCCAAGGGGCTGAGTTGAAAAGGAATTTCAGATTGCCTAAGTGCTAACTTTAAAGAATCTACAGAGTAACATTCACTTTTGAGTAAATTAATTTTATAGCTAGAGAAAGAAGATTTTTTCCAGGAAAGATAAAATCGGAGGAAGGCTACATATGGGATCAGCAACTGTGAGTACAAGAAAACAATGATTAGAATAAAATGTGCTCAAGTTTGTTTACATGATAGGGTGCAGCTGTAGATCAGAAGAATAGGAAAGGATTTGTGAATATGTCGGTGTGTGTAATTGTAGAGAGAGAGGAATTTATTGACAGTGGGGGTCTGCCTGTCATAAAAGGAAATAGGAAGCCACAGATGGGGGGTGCTAGGAATGTGTGGAACAGACAAGAAGTTCATTACCCTTCCCCCTGAGGTGCAGAGGGTACGGCATACCCCCACACATCCTGTTTTATAGGGGCCTGAGCATTGGTGTCACACACAGACACACACACATATACTGCTACGTAGATCCATATATGGTCATTTAGGAAAGTTGTGTTGAATGCTGTAAATGATCATTAGGGGTGCGGCCATCAAGTATAAATGTAAGGATCTGCGGGACTGCCCCTCAGATCTGCTTTTAGGTTGCCATCTCCATCTGCGCAGAGGTTTTAAATAAAAGCATTACAAGTGTCTGTGACTGCAGAGTGTTTCTTTTCAGCTGGGTGACAAAAGGACAGGAGGTATAGAGTGAATAATGTAACACAACATAAAAAAGAAGGCCATCTGCATACATGGATACCTTAAATTCAACACCTGTGCAAATAATTCCATGAGAAGAAGAGAGGGATCTCAGTGCAACAGAAGATGTATAAAAAAGTTTGATCCAAGACACAAACCTTTCTCCAAAACCAAACCTATTCAGGACAGCAAAGAGGTAGTCCCATTCGACCCGATCAAAGCCCTTCTCTACCTCAAGAGAAATAATTACCTCAGGAGATGTGGTGCAAAGAGCAGAAAAAGAGAGAAAGAGAAAGAAAATTTCAGCAGTGACTCTTCAGCGAGGCCTCCTTTAGCAACCGTTAGACGGCAGGATGCCGACATGGGTCGTCTTCTGGAACACCAACGATGCAGATGTTTTGACGCCGGGACCAGGTCTCCAAATCGTCACATTTATCCTCCACCTACTTTAGTTAGATGATTCACTTTTCTCTGGAGCCTGACATTGTCGTCAGCACAGGTGGACAGGCATTGCTTCATCTCGGCTATCTTTAACCCAGTGAAACTCTCCTGCATCGAGGACAGGCTAGAGGATTATTCCTTTTTCGAGGAGAGCAGCTCGGACTTAATGAAGGAAACACTCTCACCAACGACAGCTTGAAACTCCATTTTAAGTGTAGCAGCAAAGTCCTCGCAGAGAGCTTAAAGCAGCTCCATTTTGAGAGTGGCATCGCTACTAGTGGCAGCCTGGGCTGCAGTCCCCGACTCAGGACAGGTCAAGGACTTGGAGAAGCAGGCTGCAGGAGAGAGTTTCAGAGGGTTCAGAAAGTGGTCCAGTGACTTTATCATAATAAATAAATTTCACCTAGATAGAGGGATTATCTGCTGGGCCCTAACAACCCGCAATCTCTCCAATGTTAACAGTTTAGAAAGTTTATGAACTAAGCTGAAATCTGAAACTAGCCATTTGGAGGTCAATTTCTTGGATACCACAGTGTTTTTTGAACAGGGATCAGAAGGCAAAAGGATGTTAACAAAAGTTTAGTTTAAGCCGACCAGCAAGCATGTCTGATTTGCATAGATAGAGCTATCATTCTGCCCATGCTTTTCGAATTGTGCAATCATTGTTGTGGAGCTGGGGACTAATCTGGGCTGGTCCACAGGCCAGCAGATGCTGTGGGAGAATTTGGATGGGAAAGCTTGGCACATATGAACCCAATGGTTTGAACAGATTGTGAAATGGTTGATATGATTATTAAACTTCCTATAGAATGATTGGGAATAACTTTGGTTTTTCCTGCTTGCCCCTTCTTTTTTTCCTTCTTGTTTCTTTTGTGTATATTTGGTTTTTTTTTTTACACTGTTGATGGCCAAATTGGGCCTCACAGGATGTCTTTTTGGAAGAAAAGTGTGAAAATAAAGAATAGAAAAAACTATAATGGCACTAGAATGTACACAAAAAAACAAAACTTAATTTTGTTTAATTTTCTGTATAATATAAAAACATTTTGTGGTCATGTTTCATCACAGAGAAAAATTCATATTGGATGTTGTATATAGTTCACATTATTAACTTTAAAATTTACTAATTTGTGTGTGTTTTGAATTTGCTTATAGAAAGAAAACATTTTAAATTAAAAAAAAAAAGCAAAACATCCAACACTTAAAACAAAACATCTCTGTTATCAAAACATGTACCTTGAGAATGATTCTTTACTTTTCATTATTTTATAGTTATTATGTTTTTAGGTTTTTAAGCAAGTTTATTTTGTTTTGTTTTTTTCATGTAATTTCAGCTTCATTGTCAAAGTTTTAGACCATTTTCTTTAACATTGATTGGTTTGGTGGAAGACGTTTATAGAAAAGGAACAGAACATCAATTTCCCCCTTAGTCCTAGGACAGTGCACCTGAATTCATTTGAAATAAACTAAATAACAATTTCTAACATATCTAACCCTCCCCTGATCCCTGATCCCTGAAACCCTAACCTCAGGGTAAAAGGAGAAATCAAGGGGGATCAGGTGACAAAGACCTTCTTGCTGAGACAAGGTGGGGGATAGAGGTGCAAGAGGCGGGAGCAGGAATGGCCTGTGCATTGCATCCCTGTCACCTTTGATTTTTCCTTCTTCCATTCCTCCAGGAGATGGCAGTAAAAACCTACTTACCAAATATGATGAATGGTGCTGTAGTGCCAGAGCAGTTGTTGTTTTGTTGAAAGCTAAAACTTGTAATTTAAAACTCGTGGATATTTAAACAGCAGTAGAGCAGGAGCAGGACAAAACCTCACTACATTGCCAAAACACATTGAATTCAAGTCTGAAGAAGGCAAAAATACGCTGAAACGTCGCGGTGAGCTCAATGAATGCAAATGGCCATTCTAAACCCAAGTTAGGCAAGATTTTGAAGATTTCACCCCCCCATTGTGAACAGATTGTTATCTGTTGGCAAGGTTCTACAGCAGGGTGGGAGTTGCTGCCCCCCATCCCTACTCCTTTCCCTCTACCCTTTCCCTCCCCTACCCCACTAACCCTAATCTCAGGGTAAATGATTAAATTTAAAGGGGGATGAATAAGCCAGATAGAAGTGCAAGAGACTGGAGCAGGATCCTCAATGATAAATAGTTTTTGACATCATGCAGGTAGTGTTCTTGTTACTGGACAGTAACCCTCTGACCTCCACCCTTCCCTTTTTCTCCCTCTTTCTTTACCTCTCCCAGGACAGTATGATGTCATGTCTCTCCCCTGCAGCCTCCCCTTCCCCCAAATCCCAAGGGAATATAACCAATCAGCCAAAGTGCTGTCCTCTCATTGAACCTCTTAACTCTCCAAACCTCCTTCAAACTTCTGATCTGCCACCTCACTATCATATGCTTGGCAACATTCATCTGACCCCTCCAGAGGTTTTAGAGAGAAAGAGTCAGAGAGCTACACTACATTGGTAGAAAGAGTATCTTTGTGTTGGCTTAAGTGGAATTTATATTCCACTTCAGCCAGCAGAGGTAACACATTTGCTATCTGCTGCCAATGAAGGGATGACCTGTATTCCTGCAGAGAACTGTTGCTAGATGGAGCCAATGTACAAAGTATGTGGTACAACTGGTCTGTGGGACCCTTTTGCTTGTGCTGTTGTTAGTCCATGGAGAAGAGCAAAATTACAACATACAGCTGAACAGCTATAGTTCAAAATATGTATTAAAAACAATGAAAAGTGCCCACTGGAGCAAATGTCTGTGCTTTTTACAACATAAGTGGTGTAAAAAGCACAGACATTTGCTGTCTGACATTTGCTGTTTCACCGTTCTCCCGTTTCCAGTGAACTCGGCTATTACTCTCCTTCCTTAATTCGACACTCTTATCAACCAGTCAGCATTCGGTATACATCATCTGCTTCCAGTGATGCTCAGTTAGGATCTTGGAGGACTGCACAGGAGCATTTCTGGGGGAAAACCCCTCTCGCCACACTGTCAGAATAGAGTATATGTGTACGCAGATAGACCATAAATTATACTTTAAATATTCTGGCAAGTGAGTGAGTGAGTGAATCTAAGCATTGTTGTGGGTCACACCCAAGAGCGTTCTCCCTGAACCATAAGGGACAATCTTCTCTCTGTCACCCCCTCCATTTCTCTCTCTTTCTCTACAACACACACAGAGACGCATACATATAAATCTTTAGGAGTGAATGGCAAACACCTTATTACACTTAACTGCCTTTTAGCCTATTAATAACTAAAAGCTATGGGGCAAACAGGATAGATGTGATACACAGTCACATTGAGCACACAGCAATCGTGTATTTCTCAAATTTGCTGAATTTTATGAATATGTAAATATATTTTGAATTAGTACCAACAGTTTAGTCTTATAATCACCAATAGTTGAGCCAACACTGTGGCTAATAATTCGATTATAAAAATAAACTCTTTGCTTTTGCCACCCTTTTAACTGAGTAGTCAGAAATAATCAAATCCACAGTAATCTGTCATCTAAGGTCAAATAAAAGTATATGAAATCTACTCTTGTTGGGTTCAGTTATGATCGTAAGGAGACTGGCGGTGGAAACTCAGCTTAGGGAAAAACCTCCACTCAAAATGAGACACTGACAACAACTTAAAGGAAAAAAATGTAAATTGAGTGTATTAAAATTTGAAACATTTAAATTGCCCAAAAAATGTAGGCATGAACCAAACACATTCAAATCCTTTCAAACATTTAGTTCACCTCAATAATTAGACCTTCAAAATGTTCAATACGGTCCCTTTAAGTGTCCACAAATGTACCAGGTACACTGTCCATCTCAGTTGAGTGCACTTAATATTCACTATTTGGTAAGTGTTTCAACATTATTTGGATTGTCTTTAGTTCACATTTTTTGGGTCAGGCCTGATACCACCTAACATAAACTGACGCATCAAAGGGAAGAACTAAGGTAGCTACATAAGGCGCCCTGAGATCCCAGTGAAAACGTGAATCTTTTTTTTTTTTTTTTTAATTGGAAATCATTGTATCCTATCACCCTTCAAGGAAAAAAGTGGCCTTTGGATTGGGAGCTTCCTTTGTAGACATTTCGAGTGACATCCAGTCCTTAGATGACACCGCTCAGTCCTTAGCAGCAGATTTCTTCCATCTAGAACAGCCTGCACACAAATGTGCAGTGCAATCACTTCACTTGTAAAATAAAGGACATATTTCTATCAACTAATCATTCCTGTATCCATTTGTACAAAATTAAATAAAAGTAAAATCAAATTTCTCTAAGTGTTATCTTTTGTCTTCACATATTATACATCTATACAGTTCTTATTGGCCAATAACAATATATCATTAACAAAAATACATTTCAGTGCAAATCAAATGAACCATGAAAAGTGTCTCACATGGTATATTAGCTAAAACCTCACATACAAGTGCATTAGCCCAGTGAGCACATGTCGGTATGCTAGCACATTTTCCACAGGGCTAACGCAGCTAAGAAATTATCAGCAGCTTCTACAATCACATTTCCAACAAAATATCATATCCTGATTGGTTTTATACTCAGCCAGACTGTGAATCACAATC
>VUQG01019570.1:0-22394 GCA_015106755.1 Etia nguti | reverse complement strand
GCATAAAGTGCAGCCTTACCTAATGTCCACCCTACTGTTACTCATTTTATATTAAGATTTAAACATCTAGTTGGTATTGGTATGGGGAGTAACCTTCAGTAATAGTAATAAATCACACAGCAATAGTACATTCATGTACTTGTAAAAAGCATGACAATATATTAAGTAATCCAAAGTATTCAGAATACGTTACTCTCATTGAGTAACGTAACGGAATACGTTACAAAATACATTTTGAGGCATGTAATCTGTAGTGGAATACATTTTAAAAGTAACGTTCCCAACACTGGAAGCGGATGACTTATGTGACTGGCGAATGTTGATTGGTTGTGCCGGAATAGGGCGCACAGGGGTTCACGGGGAATGAGAACAGTGAATAAACTTCAAAGAACATATAACAAAGCATGAAAAGCACAGACAATGGCTGCAGTTACACTTTAATTGTTTTTAAACACTCAGTTTAATTCTCTGTATCTTTGTATCCTACAACTTTGCTTTTCTCTGCGGCTGGCTGACAGATCAGCAACAACACAAGAAAGAGTGGCCCACAGACCGCTTGTAGCACATAACTTGTACACTGCCTCCATCTGACAATAGAGTTCACTGCAGGGAGAGGGGCAGGCCCTAGAGTGGAGCCGACAGTGAACGTGTTCGCTTTGCTCTACCATAAAACCAGCATGAGAAGCAAAAGCCACACCTTTATAACACAGTAATACACATGAATACAAAGCACCAAATACTGTATGGCATGACTCTAAGACATGACTCTAAGGCAACATGTGCTTCACAGAGAGAAGTTTATAAATTTGCCACTTTTTGCCTCTGTCAGGGACTGCAGGTATCACATTTAATGCAAATTAAATCAAATTTTCTGTATAAATGAAATACATTTTTAAAAATTTTGGACATTAAAGCTTAAAGGTAGTTAAGGTTGCTCTTGCATGTGACACTACTAGACATTAAAAGCTACAAAATACATGACATTGTAAAGTCTATGATTTTTTAAGTAGCTTGTTTGATTCTCAAACTAACTGACAACTGTTACTTACTTGAAAGCTCTTTACGCTGTTTGGTATATGGCACAGATTTGGGGTCTTCAGTAACTTAAAAAATAAGTTTACTTCACCCCAAGGTTCAATGCCAATATGCCGCTACACGAGTAAAAAATCCAAAACATAATTATATGTTATAATAACCCAAACATCAAATTAAGCATCAAGTTGTCTTTGGAGTGTGCTAAAACTTTAGTGGTAACACAGGAAGCTGGCGTTTTTCCTGAGAAATGTAAGGTGAGTCAAAGCCAGAGCAGGGTCATTCCATGAAAAATCAATCAGTGCTTTCCACCTAGCCCCTCATGTCAACTGATTTCTTTTGTACAATAACTTTCACATGCTCGACTGTGAAGTTGGAACTTTTTTCCAGATTTGATTGATTTTATATGCAATAACCCAACAGCATAAACACATATAAAGAACAGGAAAGTAAGCAATAACAAAGACCCAGCATTAACATGTGGAAACTTTCAGTTTTCCTCTCAGAATTCAGCTTTGAATGGAAAGTCCTTGTGCTTTGTGGCCCTACAAAGAGAGAGAGAGGGAGAAAAGAAGAAATTCAAGCCATGACTGCTTGTTATCAAACTCACAACTGCATGTTCAAAAAGCACACCATTATCCCGTCTCACCATTGCATTGGACAGACTCTCCAGTTCCTATTAAATCCCAGTATAGTCTTCATTTCCTCCTCAGTTAACTCAAAGTCAAACACCTGCAAATATGTATAAAATATAAGAATAATGAACCAACCAAAAGAAGTTTAAGTAACAAAAATGGAAGGTTAATCAATCTCCCCAGCTAAAGACCTGGAAATTCTCTTGAATGCGCTGCGGTGTGATTGACTTAGGGATCACAATCACATTTCTCTGGATGTGGAAGCGGATCAGGACCTGGAGATGAAGGAACACGGGCTATTAACGTGATAAGGTGATTAAGGTCAAAATAATGTTTCACAGTACATAAAACAGCCAGATTCATTTTATTTGTTTCTCTTGGATGGGAGTTACTCAAAATAAAATAGAATCTATCAGTGGCATGTTCTGCCCAAACCAGAAGGAGCGCTGTACCTGAGCAGGTGTCTTCTTGTTTTTCTCAGCGATGGCTTTAATGTTGGGATCCTCCAGGAGTGAGGGATCATCTGGTTTAGCCCTGCATTTTCAATACATGTTCAATAAGATTTTCTCTGTGTACAAAATAGTGTATTCTGTAAAAAAATTAATGAGACCCTGGTCTCATTGGCTTGTTACTTAATTTCAAACTCGTGACAACATATGCCACAGAGACAAAGAGGAACAAGAGTCATGAGTTGAAACTCGCTAAAGGGATATAACAGGCTGAACAGTATTGATAAATATAAAAAAGGTACTCAATCAAACGTGAGTGTGGAGTATTTGGTCACTTTTCAAGGCCTTTTTAAGTCATTTTGAGGCAAACATATGTGCCATGCCTACTGACCATGGTCTGTCAGGGGATCCCAGGGGGCTGTAAGCTGTCACCGAGATACCCTGGGAGTGGCAGTAGTTGATCAGCTTGTCCTGGGTCAGGTATGGGTGGCACTCCACCTAGTGGGAAAAACGAGAAGCAAATACCAGTGATCAATCTATGCATGTCACTCAGCCCCTTTAAAACACGCACATATTATTAAATATTATTTTAGTATCTCCATTAAATGACTGAAGAAAAGGGAAGGAAAACACAGCTTCACTTAAAAATTCAGCATTTAATGTCTTGTCACAGGACTAATATTTGTATAAAAAAAGACTCTTAGCATGGTTAAATGAAGTATTTTAGTACTGGCTTGAAGTAAGATAGAAGACCATAAGCCTTCAGAGCCTGCTGGATTTATTTGGCATCATTTTCAGTGATAAATTTCCTGATAAGCAGCTATAACACTGCTGTGCTCTGATTACAAAAAGGAAAAGAATTGTGCTTTAATCTAATAGAAAACACAATGTGACATTGATGGTAAACCATGATTCCGAGAAAGAACAAAAATATAAGGTCACCTACACTAATTGGCCCAGCCTGAGGGGAAACTGCTGCGGCCCATCATGAACTAACAAGACATTTATTTCTCAGGCCTGACAGGAGGAGACAGATAATGCTATTATGGCCTCTTGCCCTTTAAAAACAACAACGAGCATGAAACATAAATGTTTTCTTGTTCCTTCATACCCCTGAGTATTTAACTTTCACAGCAGCTAACTCTAAAAACAGACAGAAAATTGTACTTTCTACAATACAAATCATTTAGCATACCTGGTTGTTGGCAGGCTTGTATTTGAGGCCCGGCTTGTTGAGAATGGCTTCAATCTGCTCCTTGTTGAAGTTAGAGATACCAATAGCTTTGACCAAACCAGCATCTACCAGCTCTTCCATTCCCTGAGAACATTTGGGATAAAAAACACAAAGACTTTGGTGCTGGAGCCTCCTATAAATGCCAAACCAACCTCGACTAACTGGCTAATATTATCTGCCAGCATTGAACCATCATAGGTATCGGTGTCAGGGTGCACGATATGCAATGATATTAAACCTTTTTTTCCTTCATAGTGCAGAACACAGAAGATGATGATAAAGATTTGAAAAAATAAAATAAACTAATCAGAATTACAGAACAGCAACAACTGAAGCAGAAAAGATATTTTCATTAATAATGAAATTATTAATGGATACGAAAAAAAAGTAAGTGGGAGGTAGTGGAGGCCTGTTTCTTGTAATTACCTCAGTACATCTGCGGAATTGTTTTGTTTCTCTCTTCCCATTTTTTTTTTTTTTACTGTGTGATAACTGTGGTGGTTTTGTCGGCCATAACTTTGTCCTCAATGAAAATTCCAGAAGTTCTCAGTTGGGTTCATTTCAGGACTCTGGGCTAGTCATTTCATTATTTCATTTTTGTCAACTTCAAGGAAGTGGTTTACCCACTGTGCAGCGTGACAAGAAGAACTTTGTTGCATAAAAAGTGCTGACTGATTGGAAGCAGATGGGACTGAGGGAACAGTGTGCCAATGAAGACATTTCTAATAAACATTAGTGCTCACACTGCCATGTATCTGTCTAAGACGACCGTCTTTTCCCTTAAACCATGATCCTTCCTGATCCAAACTGACTGAGTCTGTCACACATTCTGGGTGCAGTTTTTCCTGGTTTGACACCTAACACAATTTCTTATCTCCACAAAACAAAATGAAGCCTGGTCTTGTCACTAAAGCGATATACTTTGACCTCTGTAATACTCACACCATGCACAACATTATTAGCACAGCACTATAAGTATGCCAAAGTGTAATTCAGATCATCTATCACATAACGCAGTCTTATTAACTTACCTCCCATGTCTCCAGGAAGCTGGTGTTATCACTGATGGTTTCTCCTGTACTGTCCAAAGGAAAAAGCTCATCACCTGCCTGTAACATGGCAAAGGGATTATATGCCACTAAAGAAGATGACAACAGCAAAGATTTTATTATTTTTATGTTTAAAACAAAAGTGGTCCTACCTTGAAACCCATGGGCCAGTGCACTAAATAGAGATCTAGGTAGTCCAGTTTAAGATCACTGAGAGTCTTCTCACAAGCCTTCCGGACCAAGGACTTTTCATGGAAAGTACACCACAGCTGTGAAACGAAAGCACACATAAGGCACGAATTCATCACCAATTTAGTAAATAATCTTTAAAAAATAAAAAAATAAAAAAATAAGCAACACATTCCCAATGTTACTGAAAAATAACAGTGAAGATGTTAACCGGTACTTTTTGCACACATAGCTCACCTTGCTTACAATAAAAAGATCCTCTCTTTTAACCACACCATCCTTGATCATGGTGTGGATACCTTCACCCACCTCTACCTCATTCTTGTAGACATAGGCACCATCGATGTGCCTGTAACCTGCAGAAATGGCTGCTTTCACCGCCTCCGCAACCTTGCCAGATGGAGACTAACAAACAGGAGAAGATTAGCTGTTGTGGTATTTCTCATTGGCAGTTTAAAGAATCACTTAGACTGCTGTACCAAAACATCCTGGTAGATTTTATGCGTGGTCTTGTAGTCTTTGTGCAGACAATTAATAGTTAACATTTTGCACACGTCTCAAAAATGTAACTCAGAAAACACCAGTTGCAGTTCCTGATTTTGTTTCTCTCGCTGTGTCCTCTTTACATATGCAATTCATTCAGTGATGCTATAATCTAGCTGTTTTCCTAATGGTAATGGTTACTTTTCCATTCAATTTTCATCCTTTATTTAGGAAGGAAAGGTCAACACACTTAATATTCGTTATGTCTTAAAGGAGATTACAGCGACCTTCTCAGAATTCAAGTGCACTAAACCTTGCTCCCCTTACTGTTAACACAAGAAGGGTAAATGTGTCAGCTGTGTGTCAGCAGCAGGCACGCCTTGTAAATGCTTGCAACAAATCCTTAAATTGCTCTTGATTCTGCGCACTGAATAGCAGTGAAGCAAAGGTGCGGCGTTAAAGGACTGCCCCAGCTTCGCATTTCGCACAGACTTGGCCATGTTTATAGAAACTCGACCAAAGTTGGCTCCACTCCCAAAGGTGTGGTCCTAAAGTGAAGATAATGTCGAGCAATAATTTCTTGAGACGTTAAATGCAATTTACGTCGAAATGTCGAAAGATTATATGATAGAAGCTTGTTTTAAACGGTCATGATTAGTCTTCCAGCCATATTTTCTGTTGGCATGTTAGCTTACATAAAAGGCTAACTACAAACTTGTGCAAAGTCGGACGGCATAATAAGTGAAAGCAGACGCACCTTCCACGTCCCCAGTCCTAAAATAGGCATTTGTGCACCGGTGTTGAGTTTCACTGAAGTTGCCATTTCTGTAGTGGACGAGCAGAATCTGAATGTGGCTGAAACCAGACAAGGAGCGAGAGCAAATGCCAAGTGCACCGCCGCAGAGAGCTAGTAGAGCGCTAGCATCGTCGATCGATTAATGATGTCTTTTAATTCATTTCTGCAGGATGTGCCACACGGGGCAGTCACATGTATCTGCCAGTGTATTTACTGATAAGCAGCATCATTTTGAAATACATTGACAATTTTAGTGATTTTTTTTTTTTTTTAGCAACGTGAAGGAACCCAAAGTACCTTTACAATCGGTTAAATTAAACATTTCATAACATTTCTCCATCTTAACTGTTTTAAGTAAATTAAGTTGGAAATATTTATTAATAGAATACTGAAGGACTATGGATAATGCGCCAGAAAATATTGACCTGAAAAAATCAATAAAACATGTAGTACCGTGCAAAAATCTCATACTACCCCTCATTTCTTTATATTTTGCTAGAGAAATGGGAGCAAGTATACATGAAAATGAAACAAAACAGTTGTACAATTGTACAATTCTAACAGTCAGTATTTGGTATCACCGCCTTTATTTTTTAACGCAGACTGAACTTTCTCAGGCAAGCCTTTCGGGTAGTTTCTTTAAGTAGTCTTCAGAAATAACTTCAGTTACTGTCCATCAGCCGGAGAGTTTAGTTTTTAAGACTGCCACTTGTGCCCAAGATATGCCGAGTTTTTGGGTAACACAGCTATGTGGGAATCACCTTGTTTCTGGAGAAATACATCAGTATGTGTGTGTGTTTTTTGTTTGGGTTTTTTTTATTGACAAGCTGCCAGTAACAAATAGCCTAAAAAAACAACAACATTTAGCTAGTTTTTTTTGCCAAGTTGTCTGTTATGTGCAGGAACAATACTGGTTCATCTACTGAGTTAGGTGCCTTTTTTATGCTTGAATTATTATTATGATCAGGTAAAAGCACATGTCTGACAAATAAGTGAAAAGGGAGCCAAAATCCGAAAAAATAATATGAAACAGTTCAGAAAAATCTGGAGAACTATTGTCCAAGACCACTTTTTAAAAAAAACAACCAAGTGTGATTCCTTGGAAGAAAAATATAAAGAAATGGAGGGATAGGTCAAGACCTTTGCACAGTATGATACCTGCACAGTTTTGTTTTCTGTCTTGCAGTGTGGCATCTATTTGGTTTCACCAAACCAAACTCCAGAACTACCTGGCAAAATAAAACCTCTTTGCTTTTTTCTTAAATTTCTTTCGAGTCTAACATTGAACCACTAGAGGGCACCGTTACGCTTTACAAATCTGTGAAACAGTCTCCTCAAATCACTCAACTGAGGCTCAAAGGAAATACAGTTCCATAATTTTATACATTTGTCAGTGTACACAGTAATTATAGTAAATGAAATGATTGATATTTTCAGTTGAGGCTCCCAAAAACTCATGCTCACATTTACATTTTAATTTCAATTTTGAATATAAAAATTGGCATATAATTATTTTAAGCGCATTCACTGGACATAGCATGTGATATATAAAGAATTTTCTTTTATGTTTCTAGGATTATTTTCTTTAGGAGATCTTCTTACTTATAATCTTACACTAAATTCTTAAAGAGGATGTGCAGCATTGTTCAGCACACACCAGGCTTAAACCGTCAGAGACAGTTGAAAGAGGGAACAAATACAAGGTGACTTATTTTGGCAAAATCAGATAAAACCTCGCAGACCTTTAACTGAGCCATTCAACTTTCCGTGGAGAAGATAAGAGAGGGAGAAGATAGCCATAAAAAAAAGGAAAAACACACACACAAAGAGAAAAGTTACAGGAGCCAGCAGCTACTGTGTACCTCACAATGGCTCTCGCTAAAGTTTGTGTCTCTTCTGATCTTCTCCCAGCTGGACGCCTGCTTTTCAGGCCCTCTCTCCTCTGATCTAACTTCAGACACTGGAGGGCCTTTTGCCAGCCTGCAAACTGTCAAAGTACCCCAGGAATCAAACGCAGTCGCACACTGTCAGGATCAAAGACCCGCAGGTAAACCAGACGAAGATACAGCCACATACAATTGCCACCTAAAAGGGGGATTTTCATTTCAGAGCTTCTTATTTTGCGTCTGCAGGCAGACACTGTTTCACTTTGCCAAGTGCATCGATTAGAATAAAAGAAAAGAGAAACGAGCGGGCATTTGAAGAGACAACAGAGGCTCCGAGTTAAACCGAGTGTCTCTCAAGGAAACTTTTGGACAAAGAGGGTAGGTTTGTGTTGGAGGAGTATATTCTCAAAGAATCTGCAGAGAACAGATTGATTTTTATAGGATGGTGAAGTGGAACGGACAGAGAGGGGCGTCACAAATAAATACATAGATTCCAATGTATTTCTCCTTTTCCAGTGCGTGTGGCCGTAATGAATGCCCTGTGCAGCTGGTGGTGCTTTCAGTGGTTCTACATCAGATCAGACACTCCACGGGTAAGACCTGGCCTGTCCTGGAGAGATCAAACACCTCATTTCATTTCTTGGCATTTGCTCCGTTCTCCCTGCCTTTTCTCTCCTCCTCTCGTCTCTACCATTGGCCTTGGCTTTGCTGTCTTTTTCTCTGTTTCTGCCAGAGCGCCCTGGGTCATAATCTTCACCCATAAATCTAATGTCGAGTGTCGGCTCTCGCTGAGTTCACTCACACACTGGCATTCCGCACATTCCGCCTGTTGAACAATAACAAGATCAGGGAGCGAAATCCCTACGTCATAAGTAAATCATGGTCATTTGTCAGGTGCATTACTTGTTCTTGGAGGCATGGGAGATTATCTGGGCTGATTCGAACCCTGCAGACATCAAGGAGGAATAAACTTAGAATAATCCAGCTGATATTTAAATTTGGTAAACAGTCTAAATAGATTTGGATCTAAAGCTTTTACTCAATCAGCTGATTAGTTGATTGGCGATTGCTAGTAATTTTTAATAAACTACAAAAATAAATACTGTTTATTTGGTTTTATCTGTATTATAAAACAGTAAGTTGAACATATTTTGGCACTTAGTCTACAGGATGTTGCTGAATAGTTTCTACTGACTAATGGAGGGGCATGTCTTATGATATACAGTATGTATAAAATTACAATATCAATGATATCAAACAATATCACGCACACAGTCACAGATTCAAGACAGTTTTTTCTATCCTATTTTACAGTGATATGTAAAAACGAATCGAACGCTTTCATGGCACTAAATCAGTTAAGGCAGTTTTAAGGGGAACATAAGTGCTCAAGTTCCATCCTGAGATATCGTGTTAATGCATCTAACTTCAGACAACAGAGGGCTTGTGCCCTCTCTGTTGGTGTGTGAAGGCTCACATAGCCTTAAAATTGTGTTAAGATCCTGATTAAGCGAGAAAGAGAAGATTCTATCTCTACCAGAATAGCTCAGACTCTTTTTTTTCAAATAATGTTAGGGAATGTGTGCATGTGAAAAGGGCTATGTACTAACGTAACCTGACAGCGTCTCTGGCGTTTTGACTGAATACCTAAATTCCCTTTGGATTTATTACAGTTTTTGTTTTTGTTTCTGTCCTACAGTACGTGTCATAGAAATAATGCAACTTACTCATTCTTAAGAGTAGAAGAGTTGTACACTGTAACAAATTGCTTTAAAAATGTAAAAAATCAGATACTGTAATAATAAAGTAATCTACCATTTTTCGTGTGTGAATACAGTTGAATACTGTAAATGCTGATGTGGATGAGAAAATGTGTGTGCTTTCGATTATAATGGACAATTATCACAACACACATACAGTTTTTATTGTGATAGGAACAGTATAGTTTGAGATTATGTGCTGCGCTGAGACTTTGTAGCTTTTTGCTAGTTTCCTAATGGCCATACACCCTCCTCCATATGTGATTAATCATATTTAGTGATTAATCACTTCATCTTGGGGGTTTTTGTTGGAAAATTTACCACAGCAACATTCCTGTAACCTATGGGAGTTGCGAAAAAGCTAACATCATGTGATAGTTTGAGAAAGACAAGATACTGACTGCATGGTACATGGGCAAGAACATTAAACTGTTCATAGGGAGAACAGCAGGAACACTAAAATAACAGTAGAATGACAACCCAGCAGCTGACAGAATTAGAAAGCTTGTACTCTCGACAGAGACTTATTAAAAACAAATGCAGTTATTGTTGATACAATATAAAATAACAGTTAAATGCTTGTAAATCTAGATGCCAGTACTTTTCCCGTATTTTAACAAGGAAATTACCCAGAGTATCAAAATCAAAAACAAGTCATGGATATCTCATAATAATTATTTTTGAGTGTTAATTTATCCCTTTCTTATAAGTTTCTAAAAACACACATAGTTGTGTATTTTCACATGTGCTGACATACTCACAGCTTTGGCCTTGTCTGCGAGCAGAGGTGCCTCCTCTCTGGCCCCTCAGACGAGGTTTGGTTTTTGGCTTGATTAACCACTTAGTTCAGTCTCTCAGACACAAGATTGCAGGGAAAAAGCAAGTAATGAAGTGCTTTTGAATTTGCATTCCTGAGAGCTTTCACAGACGCCTTGATTTCAGTCTGCCTTTGCTGTTTGTTCTTTGTCAAGAGATGTCTGCTATTTTAACGGTAACGCGTAACAAGTGTCCATCCAGCCTCCTCCATATTGCTCCCTCATCAACCTAACTGCCATGAATAAACACAATCAACATGCATCTGAAGGGGAATTTGAAGGCTTTTTCTCTTAAATCTTCCCTGATGGGTTGTTCATCATTGTCATCATGCAGATTACAGTGTGACCGTGAATGCAGTATTGAAGCCCTTTAAATCTGGAACGACATACCACAATTTCATAAAGCTGACCGAAAAACACTTGTGTGTTTTGTTCTTATATTTCAAGTAGTCCTGATCAGTTATGAACAAACTGTCTCAAGAATATGAAATTAACAGTATTCTGTCTACACTCGAAAGTCAAGCCTTTATTTTTAGTGTCGACCTTGACAACAATATCAAAGTGAGGCAGCTTGCTGCATTATCAGCTGGAGTGTAATTTACCTGGTAAGTACTGTGGTTTTGTTGAGAATTTCCAGAAAAAAAACCCCTCAAAGTCAGGTATAAAGTAAGTTCTGTTCACCACTTTACACTTTTCAAATAACACATTAAGACTCTAAGATTAAAGCAACCATGATTATGTCACACAATGACTTGCCAGAATCTGTGATTTTTTTTTCCCTGTCAGAGTGGCAGAGGGGCTGTTGACGTAAAAGCTTCCCTTTGCACCCCGCTTGAAAAGAGGAAACAGAATTTGGTTTAAATCTGGGGCCCTTTCACCAGCTCGGGCTTCCATGTGTCAAACATCAACAAGCACTTTGACTTGGATAAACTGAAGCTGGACTTGGATATAGAAAAGCTACATAGAATATACCAACGAGACCCGGCTTTCAACAAAGAGTCCAAACAAACAGGTAAATGAGAATGTTTTCTTTGACAGAGACACTAGAATGCAATTAATATTGTGCAGGCTATAATTTTACTTGTACATGTATACCGCGTATCACCTGTTCTTGCTGGCATGTGTGATGAAGAGGAAGAACTGTCCTTCACTTCTCCACAAGTAACATCCTGTTTAACAGGAAGTTTGATACTTCCCGGTAGGCAGGTATGTTTTATTGAGTTCTTAAATAAATAGATTTTGTGCCCACGTGTGAGTATAATGCTCAGAAATTTAAGCAATTTGGATAGACATTATTGAGATGTAAACATGTTGCTCTCATTTTAAGATTATTGAGTGGCGTCAGAATAATTATTTTACGATAACTCGGATGCTCAACTTTTTCTTATGCGAGGCACACATGTTAGATTTCTTAGACGGGACATTCCAGAGATGTTTACTTGGTTATGTAACACAATGAGGATATTTTACTTAGCTGCTATACACTAAAACCATTTCATTCTTCATTCTATTCATTTTCATAATGATACTTTAAAGTAAAGTTGATATTTGGACAAGATAACCATGCTGCATCAAGCCCCACAGCATCCTTTGTTCCCAGTTGCAACCTAACAACATGTTATTGTCGCGTGGGCATGTGGTCTGTTTGTATATGTTTGTCTGGGTGCCACTTTAAGAAATCACAATGACACAGCGGGAAAAGTTCCTCATGGGGGACTTCCTCATTTTCAGTCATCTGATATTATTTACAATATTTTAAGAAAAACTTCTCTAATCTTGCATCACGGGAATGTTGTTTTCGGAGTTGGGCATGTGCAGCGTGGGGGCTTGGGGGAGGGAAAAAAGCGTGGAGAGAATGAGCGGTGTGGCAAAGAGTGGGGATGTGCGCAAAGGACTAATGGGACAGTGAGTCACAGTGAAGATCAGCGGTACAGCAGTATGATGAAGAGAAATGATCATAGAAGGTATAATTACGAGATTGCATCCAGTTATGTTTGGGGGCTTTTAGGTGTTATTAAAAGGTCAATGACAGAATTCAATATGGCTTTTAATCAAAAATACGAGAAGGTGAAAGAAATTGTGTCAGTGGTGTGTGCAGGTGTGCAGTGTGCAGCACCACAGATGTGTGCAGCGCTGCAATTACAGTGTATCTTCAAAGGGTGGAGTGCAAATATGGAGTAGCGTGCAGCATTGTGGAAGTGGTACTTTGACATGACTGACTGCACTCATTGCCCTCCATACGTTTTGCAATTTTGAGAAATCATTCTCCTCTGAGTCATGACTTGTCAGTAATGGCATTTGAAAACTGACACCCACTCTGATTTTCCAATATTCTAGGATTTTTTTTCTTCTGTTTGTAGGGGCAAAACAATTTCAAGAAGGAAATAAAAGTTTGCTTTTTTTTTGTTCTTTCTTTTTAAAGCTTCTGAAGTGAGTAAGTGAGAGCACCACAGCACCACCTTGTGGATAATATGGAAACGACAATTTGGTCAGTTTCACCTCCTCAGAAGCACGTATTTGTTTATGTCCTGCACATAGTTGTTAAGACTTTGTGAAAAAAGTATAGTCTCAGCTTTGAGAAACAACAAAAATAAGAATAAGAAACGTGGAAGCCCAGGTAAGCCCAGTATCGTGTGATTCGTGGCTTCAAGTAGTAGGTTTTAGGTACCATCTCTACAAGTGGTAGACAGATGTATGTAAGAAATGATGGGCTGGAAGGGGTAATGTGCTGGAAGAATGTAAACATTGTCTGCTCTGAGGACTGACTTCAAAGTGAGCCTGTGGTAACCTCCTCTCAGCTGTGGCCCTTGACCGATGAAAAGGGAAGGTGAATGCTCATCCACTCTCAACAGCTTCTTCCTGAATCCGCTCTTTGATGTCACTAAATGGATCTGATTGACACATACAGAACCTCTCTGTTTCCGATCTCTGGAGAGGGGCTGTATTCGGCAATGCACAAGCATGCTTTAGCATGTGTTTCATCCCCTTTTCTGTTGTTGTTTCTTCATCTTATTTGTCATTTTCATCTTTTAGTATTTAGTTTAGCGAGTGTCAAACAAGAGAAGGTGCTTTAGTTTTAAAAATGTAAACTTTTAACTGGAGATCTCATTATTAACGCATATCCTGGCAGTTATTTTGCAGACACATAACAACCACAGGGATGAGTTTGCACAAGTATCAGCTTCATGATTCTGTGGTTAAGGGATAGCCCCAGGTGAGTGTCGTTTTGGTTTATTTATGTGACAAAAATTCCCAGCAGTTTCATATTTGTTAGACAATAAAAGCCGATTCCCCTTTTTCTTCAACACAAAACCTAATCTGTTTCATAACTATTATTAAATGTACCCACAGAGCAACCGTCAAGTCTCTCTGTTGACCTTGCATTGACCCCTCCGGTTTTAAGTTGATTTTAGTTACATTGATTTCGCTATCATCATTTCTGAGCTTCTATATGTCACTTTGTCAGCTAGTGGGACTAATACAGACTGGCATATCTGGGGCTTCTTAAAATGTGGCAAACAGTTTTCAGTCACAATTTTGTTTAGGCCTCAAAGATCATATTATATGAGATTAGTTAAATTAAATTTTATTATCATCTGAGAAACATGCTCTGAATGAGAGGTAAATACTAGTTGTGAGTTTTAATGAATCCTCGGAGCTTAATGATTTGCAGGTGGACCTCATCACCCAGTGCAGCTTATTAATTCTTTTTTCTTTAATGGAATGAAAACAGAATCGTAATAAAGTGACATATTGGAATAAAAATTGTTGCATGGATCTCAAAACCCTATTTAAGTGACTGCAACCTAACCAAAAATTTGATGACCAGCTAAAACGTACAGGTTTGTAATACCTCGGCTCTTCAGACAAACTGAAAGCCCTCTGTAATAATGACCTCCTATGAGCGGTGTGTGTTTGCTGGCACGATCAGTGATAGAGGCTTGATCTGCAGTGTGTCTGAGCTCTTCATCATTATCTTGGCTCAGTGATTCATGTCTTGGGCACAGGGAACAAAACTCTTGTGGAGGCCTTGTTCCTGACGCAGTGGGATGCTGGGAGTGACAATAAGAGAGAATTAGGGGTGGAAAAAGCAAGTAAATAGGTTCCTAAATACATGGCAGCCCAGTGACAAAGCCCACTGTGGATAAGACGGCGAGCGAAAGAGAGGAAGAAGGAGGGGAGAGAGGCCTTGATGAAAATAAGTAGTGGAGCTCAAAGGGAGGCAAGGCTTGAGCGGATTGGAGGTGATGATGAGTGAAGAGCTGTACAAAGTAGTACATCTATGGGATAGGTTTTAATGAGGCAGACGTCGGTGTGTGTGTGTGTGTGTGTATGTGTGTGTATGTTTTCTCATCTGTGACACAGACACTCAGAAAATCCTCAGCAATGATACTCCTAACTTCCTGCCTTTGTGTGTGGTTTGTGTGTGCAGCATGGACACAGAAACAGTTAAGGTTTAAAAGAGCTTATTTGATTATCAGGGGTCATGATCAAAGTAGTCGATTAATAACATAGACTGCATATAAAAGATGGACACAGGCTCCTAAAAGTGAAGGGTTTCAATTTTTAGAACATTTCCTACCTGACCATCTCCAAGTTGTATCATTTTTTTATGGTACAAAGTTTGAACATATCATGAGTGCTGTGAAATTTTAGATTCAAATATCAAATCGTTTTCAAGAAGAAAAAAAAATGTTTGAACGTAAATATCTAAAAACTATTAAAGATAAAAACCAGAAGTTTTCACTGGTCTTTCTTACCATCAAAATTCATCAGGATCTGTAATTTGAGACCAGGTCATCAATGAACTGTCAGATTACTGGCTTGTTAAAATATGAAAAATAAGTCCCCCATTCCTGCAAAGTCTCATATTTGATCACACATTAATCAAAAACATCAAATTGCAAAAGACAACTAGTGACGATATCTGAATGGGATGTAGTTGAATTACACAACATTGAAATATGCAGGATGTAGAATACTTTTAACAGAAATTCTTAGTCACAAAAATGAAGAAAATTCTATTTTCATTTAATTCTCATGCTTAGATAGGATTGAGCAAATATCAGAAGCTGTACCGTCTAATCCAAATAGAACGGCATTGTGGAATTCCCAGATGGTATTCAAATTAAAACTGAGAAAATTATTTTGTTAAATATGTGCATTTTTTTTAAAAAACCTACTCTACCTACCTACAATCTTGAGACCAACTGCCCATAGAACGTCTGATAATTCAGGTTAAAATATACTGAGAGGACAAAAAATGTATATATTTAACAAAATTATGTCCTCAGTTAAACTAGAATAGTTAACACAATGTGTTGTAAAAGGCCTTAAAGTGGGCCGACTGACCCTTTTCCAAAAAATATATCTTGAAATGTATTTGATATATGAAGCAAAAGTTTCACAACAACCGTTATGAATTTTCAAGTTTTCTAACATAACATTTTTATGTAAATTGGAGATGGTTGAGCTTGGTTTGGGTGATTGGAGATGGAATGACCCTGTAGAAAAAGGTCATGCATTAAATATGTATTCTTTATAAAACAAGTCCATTTTCAGTGTATCAAATTCTCTGCGGAAACTACTTCGCTCATAGACTAGAAGCTTTCTCCAATATAGCATGATGTACGTATTGTAAATTTAGAAAAAAAAGATGGTAAAGGAGTGCATTACTGGATGCACTACAAATGGTAAGGCAGTGCCGTAAGAATGTCCGGTGTACTCGGTTTTTCCCCTCACTGTGAGGGTGAGTCCAAAAACTAATGATAGCATCACAGTGGCTATGTCCATTGTTTATATACAGACTATGTTTGATTACTAAAAACCTGATGCAGTTCAATTCAGTTCAAGTTAGTTTTTTAAACGGTGCCAGTTCACAACAACAGTCACCTCAAGGTACTTTATACTACAAAAACCCTTCAGTATTGGAGGGAAAACCCCAACAAGTCAGCAATTCCCTTTGAGCAAGCATTTGGCTAAAGTGATAAGGAAAAACTCCCTTTTGACAGGAAGAAACCACCCGCATAGCCCAGGTTCAGGTAGTGGCAGCCATCTGCGGATGAACTGGAAGGACATAGCAGGAGAGCACGAAAACATAACTAAATTTGACTTAATGTAGACATCAAGACACAAACTAGTCACTCATGACAGATAAACAGGTCGTCTGTCATCTACAGAGAATGGCAACAGGCCTGTAACCTAATGAAAAGAGATGCAACCCCTGTAGCACTGCTGCTTGTTGTTTTTCAGTGACCCCCATGGCTTAGTATAACTGTAGTCAGTGTCTTCAGAGCAGCAGGAGACCTTTAATACTGGTGTTACTTCTCAGTTGCGACAAAAGCAAATCAAAAGGCTCAATTAGGGGTAACACTTGTTAAACAAGCAAGGGATCATAAGGTGGTGGTCTCATGAAATCAGGACATCACAGTCACACTGTTTATAGTGTTGCATGGTCATTCAATATGTAACTTATAATGAGCCATGTTAACTAGGGTAACATAATTAAAGAGGGTGAGCAAACACATGATACTATGTGGTTGCATTTTGTCTTAGAACTCTCAGATTAAGGTAAATGAATAAAAAGGAAAATTAATGAATAAGGTAAATTATCTCAAATAATCCACGTTGGTCCACAATAGTGCAAGAATCTAAATCAATCAAATAATTATTGGCCCTTTCTCCAACTGACTCATTCTATTATTATGTAAGGGGAATATTAGGGTAAATGACAAAATGGTTATTACAGGGACAAACTGTACCCCTATTAATATGACATGCATCTAGCCACATATGACTTTAGTAACTGTATGGCAACTTAAAGGCAGCTGCAGTTTCTCACACACAGTGCTTTCACACATTTGGGAAAAAGTTGGGCTGTTGGGCTGTAAAATATAAATAAGAACAGAGTGTAATGATTTGCAAATCTCATGTACCCAGATTTTATTCACAACACAACATAGAAAAAAAAATGTTTAAACTGAGAAAATGTATCACTTAAAGAAAAATATATTTGCTCATGTTGAGTTTGATCGCAGAATCACATAAAAAAACAAAAGTGACACAGCTTTTTGTAGATTGGTAAACCCCCCAAGATCATGTTACTAATTAACAACAACAACAACAAACAACTAATTTGTTACCAGTTAACCTAATGAGCAGCAAAATGTTCCTCCAGCTGTTTCCTTTTGGTACTACTTACGTTTCCAACCTTTTGTTGCCCCTGTCCCAATTTTTTAAAGACCTTTTGCTGCCATCAAATTCAAAATGAATGAATATTTTTAATGAAATAGTAATATGTCACAGTGTAAATGATTTGATACATGTTCTATGTTCTATTGCAAATTAAATATGAGTTTTTGAGATTTGCAGATCATTGCATTTTTTTGAAAATCTACGTTTGACACAGCATTCCAATATTTTTTGGAATTGGTTTTGCTTTGCCCTGTGACAGTTGGGATATGCTTCAGCATGCTATGACCCTGAATTTGATAAGCAGAAGAAATCTCTGTTTACTGTTCATACCAATCACCATGTTGATTTTAAACCCAGGTGAAGGTAAGTTTTGCCAGTCATTCACAAGCCATATGTCAGATGGTTTTTTTGCCCTCGCTTATTAGAAGATGCTTAATAATCTCCGGAAACTGTGAAAGCTGGCATTAAACATTCATTTAAGAAGACAGGCAGTGATACTGTGTTTAACTTCCAGCCATCCATTTGATCTAAATATGCGCTTTATGAATTAGTAATGGAGTAGGGATAACTGGGTGACAAAAGGTTTGTTGAGTGGCATTGCCATCTCCACAAAACACTTAGTTAATTGTTAATTAAGAAAGATGCCTTGCTCATGGCCTAACAGAGAGGCCCACAGACCACAGACAAAGACTCACACTAAACCCACACAAACAAACCACTTGTTCCAGATGACCATTTTTGCAGGAATGCAGCTAGGTGGACAAAACCCTTTCTCTACATTTACAAAAACCTGTTTTCTCATGGCGGGCCTATGTCATCTACACGGTTTTACACAGTGCACAGAAGTGCCTGGCAGATTCTGCGATGCTGGCTTCAGAATAAAAGGCAATTAAGCACTGTTTGCACTGTGCTTAGACAGCCATGTGCCTAGCTAATTAACCTCCCACATAAGAAGAAGGAGGGAAGGAAGAAGAGAGACACTGCAAGATTATAATCGCGCACATCCTTCGCGTCTCTCACCCTTCCCTCTCTTTGTGTTCAATCAGTTCTGCTTGCTGTTCTGCTTTAACAAATGCTCTCTTATTTTGCATGTATTCTGTGTTACTACTCCTCTATGACAGCTAATTTGCACTCAGATATTGTAATTTTGATATGAAGTTTTTACTTACCTCCACATTTGCACCCTTGCTTGGCTCCCCCTCAGGATCATCGGCTATTGTCGACTTCTCCCCATCTAACCTACTTCTGGGCTCGTCTCCCCAGTATGTTTCCGCGAGGACCAATCACCTTTATTTTAGAGTGGAACATTTTAATTTCTTTCATGTCACCAGTGACTTTCCATGTTAGACATCTTCTTGAATCTTTTGAAGGAAAAAAATAAAAATAACTCCAAGAAAGTGAGATTTCTTTTCCCAACCAGTTAAAACATAATTTCAGACTTGGGATCTTAAGCACAGCACTCTGCAAAAGTCTTGAATAACCCCTCATTTCTTTATATTTTACATTCTAGGAGTCAGACTTTCTTATAATAATTTTAAAGTGGTTCTGAGAAATAGTTCATTTCCAGTCCTTGTTCCTGACCATTTTTAGGGGAATGGTCAAGCCACTGAACACTGTCCCGTGAATCATTCAAGCATAAAAAGGCCGCTCACTCAAGTGATGAACCAGTGTTGTGTCAACACATAACAGACAACTTAGCAAAGAACCAATTTCACACTGTATCTTTAGGCCCTTTGTTACCAGCAGCCTGTCTCAAAAACACATAATTTGTTCCCATTTCTTTAGCTGAAATGCCAAGGATTACACAGTTTGACAGGCATAAAATAGCACTTTTGCACCAACAAGGTAATTCGCAAACAGCTATTAACTGAAAACTTGGCATATCTCAGCATGGTGGGCAATGTGTCTTTCAAAAAATCTGAGAAAATTGAACAAGTGGAGGACAAAAGATGAAGTGGCAGGCCTATAAAACAACTGACAGCTGATGCACAGTATCTGAAAGTCATGTCTTTAAGAAATAGGGGGAAAAAAATCCAGCAAAGACCTGACACAGGACCCGAGAGATGAATCTGGCCTTCTGTTTATCCAACTATTGTTAACTGAATCTTCATCAGAAGTGGTCCCTGTGGAAAGGTGGCTGTGAAGAAGTCATTCTTAAGGAGAAAATGCTTAGGTTTGCCAAATTAAACAAGAACTTGACTGGACATTTATGGCAAGAGGTCTTATGGAGTTATGGAATTTTTTTGCTTCATATCATTGTCAACACCAGAGAGATACACCAGTGAGTGTCTACAGCACCGGAGACAGCTCATGGTTTGGGACTGCATTTCAGCCTGTAGCATTGGAGATCTTGTCAAAACTGATGGAATCATGAACTCATCAGCATTAGATTTTGATCCATAGTGCGATACAGTCTGGAAAGTATTTGGCAAGAACTTCATTTTTCATCATTTTTCTTTACTGCCAATCCAGTAAAAGCATACCAGGATAGAAATACACACTATCAGTCGTGGATTGGCCTCCCTAAAACCCGAACCTCAGCATTATTGAAGCTGTGTGTGCATCATCTTAGCAGCGAAGAGAACAAAGGTAAGAAGGTCTTTGAATGTCCTTCAAGAAGCCTGGAGAAGTATTCCTGAAGACTCCATAAAGAAATGACAAGAAAGTTAAAGTGCCTAAGAGAGTTCAGGCTGTGTTAAAGAATAAATGTGGTCACACCAAATATTGACTTGTAAAACTCTGTTTTTGTCTTATATACTGTATTTGCATGTAAGTTTGCGGGTTTTGATAAACTGCTGCATGTATTTCCATCTTCCTAGCGAAATATAAAGAGATGAAGAGGTGCTGATGAAAACCTTTGCACAGTAATGTATTTAGTGATAAACAGTGTTAAGTTAGAAAAATCTAATATTTTTCCCTCTGTCTGGCACTTCTAATAGATCTTTAAATGTCTTGATTTCCAGCAAATAAAATAATAAATATAATAATAAAAGAAAATACAATAGGCCTACTATTTACCTAATAGCCTCTTACCATTTTTAATGGCTGATAATATTAACAATTAAATATAAAAGGCTGGTTGACATAAATGTTTTTATTCCAATCAAACTTGCTTTTGATTTTATACATCAACTGATTCTGCTTAAGCCACAGCCTCAGAGATGCTTTCATCTGGGGCATGCTGCTTGTTGTTATTTCAGTCGCACAAGTAATCACGTTTGCTCATCCATTCACTCAATAATGGAAATACTAAAAGTTTTATGGAATTAAACCTTTAGTAAATCAAATGTGGAGCCATTTAACTCATTTCACAAATAAACTCAAGTAAGTTACTATTGTTCCTGAACTCAATACATTTGAGGGGATCCTGTAAGTGGATACAATTAAGTTCTCAAATCTGACTGGAGACAGCAAGGCTCCCAGACAGAAACTAAAAAAAAAAGACACTCAGGAAGTAGTAGTATTAGCAGTTGTAGTAGTAAAGTTAGTGACCTTTTTGCATAGCCACTTAAGTGAATGAGGTAAGTGAATTGTGAAGGACAGCTGTTCTGCTAAATGCGTACAGTTTCCTACAAGTTGTTTCCACGTAATAGATACATCCCACTGTGACTGATGTGTGCTAATGTAGTTGGACATTATTCCTTTAATGTCTTTAAAGGAAACACCCTGCTTTCAAGACTAGCAGCATGTCAGACTTTGGTAACTAATCAGCTGGAGTCTATAGCTGTCGAAAAAAAAAAAAAACCTGCTGATTTACTAACGAATATAGACTCATGCAAACACAGGCAGCAATTCGAACAGCGCAGCCACTTTCTGCCCTCTTGCTTCCCTTTCTTTAACAAGATATTCGCTGAGAAATTCAAGTATAAATCATGATTTAATAAGGATAATGTAACAATTTCATTACAAGAATTGGTTAATTTGCTGACTAATTGTTATTTCCTTTTTTTCCTTAGATCCAGTTTTGGGTTGTTCGAAAATGTTCCAGTTGTGCTCCAGTCCAGACAACCAGTGCGTGATTAGTGGACAGGGTTTATATGATTCTGGACCACATCCACATAGCTGGCCTCAGTTCTGCCCCCCTCATCCCAGCGGCGCCATCCATCATGCTCGCTCCCAGTGTCCCTATGGTGAAGTCTACACCACGCCACCAGCTCCATTTTGGAGGCAGTCCAAAAACATGTGGAAGGTAGGTTATGAGAACAGATCATCAAATACCACTGAAAAATTATTACACATGATAAACAAAACTGGCTGAAAGAAGAGATTTGTGGCACTGTGGTGAACAGATATCATGGATTGTCAATGAAATACAGAGAATTATTTGAAACAGGTGATGTGGCAGAGTTTAATTAATTTCAACTTAGCGCTGTGCCACTGAAATGACTTGCTACTGAGAGTGAATATTATTGATTGTAATATGGTGGAGGTTTACCTACATGACCAGAACTTACAATGTACACTAGCAACCAATGATAGGTATGATAGGTATCTGTTAGTGACCAGTATCCCTTTATACAGTGGCTTGCAAAAGTATTCGGCCCCCTTGAACTTTCCCACATTTTTACACATTAGAGCCACAAACATGAATCAATTTTATTGGAATTCCACGTGAAAGACCAATACAAAGTGGTGTACACTTGAGAAGTGGAACGAAAATCATACATGATTCCAAACATTTTTTACAAATAAATAACTGAAAAGTGGGGTGTGCGTAATTATTCAGCCCCCTTTGGTCTGAGTGCAGTCAGTTGCCCATAGACATTGCCTGATGAGTGCTAAATAGACTAAATAGACTAAATAGAGTGCACCTGTGTGTAATCTAATGTCAGTACAAATACAGCTGCTCTGTGACGGCCTCAGAGGTTGTCT
>VUQG01019569.1:0-17374 GCA_015106755.1 Etia nguti | reverse complement strand
CCTTCAGTAGTTTAAAAATTCTTCTGTAATATATATATATATATACATATACATATACATACATATACGTGCACACACACACACACACACACACACAGACACACACACACACACACACACACACACACACACATATATATATAATTTCATTTTTAGTATCAACCCTGTGACGTCCCACATTGGAACTCCCCCAGCTGGATAAGTTACACACTGAAAAGGGGAATCTTAAGATTCCACATTATCAACAGTCTTTACTGCAAGTTCAGCAGTGAGGCTGTCCCATTACACTCATAGAAAGAGCAGCGATAAGATAAGCTGCATTACTTCTCATTCAACTCAACAAGAGTAGTTCCTGATAAGATTATGGAAAATTATGTGCATCTAAACCTAGAACATACTTGAACTCAGTGACATCACTAAAATCAAAGTGTTTCATAAGGAACACCTTGCAGCCCTCAGATATTTGAGTTTAGTTATTAATGTATGTACAACTACTGAGAGACACAAAGAAGGCAGTAAAAAAGAAGCTAAAACCTCAAAAAGTGGAAACATTGTGAGAAACATTATTCTTGTGAAAAGAATTCACTGAATTGTGGATTGTTCAGAGAAACATTGTGATTTTTCACTTTCATAAACAGACTGGTGGAAAACCTTGTGCTTCTGCATTCAAACCAAACAAGATAAGACAACCCAGCGGCTCTTCTCTCTCCCTATCGCCATCATCACATTGGTCAGGCCACACAGATCCCTTTCCACCAATAAATTAGTCAACATTTCAGAACTGAGAAAAAAAGACCTTTCTCACTTTTCAGATTGACTGACAGGTTTTTCTGCGATGTTCCATGGTAGCTCAAATCATGGAACAAGTCAGGCCTCCAGAGAAACAAAAAAGAAATGGAGAGAAGATTGAAATTCAGTGAAAGGAAGTAGGTTAGTTATCATGAATCTACTCTATACTGCCAGAATAAATGATGACATTTAATGAGGTGTCATTTAAACCGCAACTTCTGAGCAATTCAAACAAACAAACAAAAAAAACAACCTTAGCCCAAACCCTTCAAATGTTTAAGCAGGTGAGTCAAACTCTGTATTACTAAGGGCCACAGCGGAAACCTGTCACATCAAGGGTCAGACACGTATCATTTACTGACATGCTTTAATACATCAAAAACTAAAATCAAATACAAATATCCTAGATTACATTGTTATATATGCTTTCATAAATCTGGAAGCTGGATAGGTTCCAAAGAATGAATGGATGGATGGATGTTAAAGCAAAGTAATTATTAAAGTGTGATAACAGATGTACATAAAAACTCACAAATTAACAACCCCAGGATCTGAGTGCTGAATTGAGAGATAAAATGTGGATAGCGCTGGTTAAAAACAACGATGTATTTGGTCTTGCCAACTGGAAACAAAATGTGTGAGATCCAGTCAGTAGTCACTGAGATATACGTGAAGAAATATTCTCATTCTCTCACTTGTGAATGGATCGTGCAGTGCAGGTCTGTTCAAGGCCACAGGTCCACAGGAACAGGAAAATTGAGGCTACAATTCTCACCAGCTCACCAAAATTGGATGACAGAAGATTGGAATAATGTTACCTGATCTAATCAGTCTTGATTTCTGCTGTGACATTTGGATCGCTTGGCATTTGCTATAAGCAACATCCCTTTATTACCACAGTGCACCCATTGGTCATGCATCATCATCACAGCTGTTGCTTATTTATTGGCTGCATATCCATGATGTATATCTCATGTTCCACTATATCCCTAAAGGTGCTCTGTTGGGATGGCAAAGACTCGCAAGACACTAGAGACAAGTAATTACCAAAATAGTGACAACCATAGCTAAATAGGAAAATGCAGGCACATGAATGAACTTAGGGAATAAGACTGGTCAAGGAATACTGAGGGGGGGAAATTAAACTGAAGACTGAAAATATGAGGGAAAGACACAAAGACACAAGATGAATGTGTAAACAATAGTGAAACTAAGAATAAAAAAGAAAATATTTTAAAAATAAAGAGAACTTCAAAGTCCAAAAAATGTAAAACACTAACAAAAATCAAAATTCAGCAGGTCTGAACTATACACGCTGGAATAACAAGAAAGTCCTGTAGCTAATACTTTAGCAGTTATTTAATAAAATGTAAATGCTCTTGTTTGTTTATCCACTCTGAGGAATCAACAGCCAAAACACTTAATTTGTGATTATAGTTTATTAAGTCATTAGATGATTGAATATTAGCATGTACGTGGATCTCTTGTGTTCAAAAAGCCACATAGCAGCAGCCAACTTCCCAGAAGAGAGTAACATCTCCTAGTAGTTCACAGAGTTTTATATGAGAATGTGCATCCATCTAAGCAGTTAAAACTGGTGGTGACCGATATCAGACGCCAGTTATCGTGTCTCCAACTGCCATCGCACATTCTTTTACACCAATATGTCTGCAGGTTTCTAATTAATTATTCAATCAGCAAAAAACTACAGATTCTACTAATCCCAAATAAAAATCCAACCCACAGGTGTTATCCTTTGATGCGCTTGGGTTGAAATAAGCACTGTGAGCAGATGACCGTCCCTGTATTATTGCATTGGTTAAATTAGTTTGTGAGCAGAATGAACATTATGAACTATCATCAAAATACAGTATAGTTTCTGAAGTTTATCATCATTATATTGTTACGCTGACAAACCGAAGTGCTGAGAAGTATGAGCTATCTTAAGTGCTGCAATTAACCTTTAAGTTATTTTTCTTCCAACTCACCAAGTTAGGAGACAATTCTAACCACGTATCCTTGACTGGTGACTTTGGTTCCACAAGTCTCCATCGTCCAGTCCTTAGCAATGATTATTACCAGTTGCTAATTAGTCCAGGAACTTTGCAGATATCTCTCTGCCAGCCAAATGCAGCACATGTCGTACAATGCTGTACAATTTGTCTCTTACAATTTGCATCATTATAAAGCCATACTGGATCAGTTCTGCAATTGTGTCATTTCAAGTTAAGTTTTTTGAAACCTGCCAAAAACAGACCCAATTTTTCCTAACATTGTTTTCTAAAGTCAAGGACCCTCAGAAAGACAGCTGAGGCAGGGAGAACAGTGTAGGCTGTGGAAACCATATGGAGCAAAGAAATACATTTTACATGAATAGAGCCTGAGTATACAGAGTTTGGTTAACATCATTCACAGTAACGTGTACAATTTAAATAATAAAATAATTAATAAAAGTTTGCTTTAATCTCAGAGGCTCATCATAAAGACATGAGATTTGTGCTACCTGTAGTTACAGCCAACAGCTTAGACGGAAACGTGCTACTCAAGTTGTTCTATGAGCTGAAAGTAGGAAGTGTGCAGTCTGGCTCTGGCAGCTCAGTTAGGATGGGAGCATCTCTGCTGGGATCAAACCTGCAGACTCTGATGTGATTGACCTGAGAATCACAGGAAGCTGTCTTTCATTCACCTAATGGTTCCCAGGAACTTAATTTTGACATGTTAGCATTGTGAGAATACATGGACATGCACTTGACTCTTTTGTGGTCAGCCAAATAAGCAACATGCAGCATTACCTGGAGTTGGGGGAAATAGAGGAGGAGAGGGGAAACACAGACATCCCAGGGGCCTGTTTGGGGAGATTTGGACGAGGAGTTGCTCAATTTCTCTGACAGTGACAGCAGTCTGAGGAGTGAGTTCATAAAGTAGAGATGACAAAGACAGGACGTGACAAAAAAAAGCAACAAAAAAGAAGAAGACAAACAAAGTGACATGTAAAAAACAGATGGGGTCTTTTCTGCTATGGAGCTACAGATGGTTGAATTATTTATTGTGTTTCCTTCATTCACTGCTAAATTAAATGTACCTGTCTAATATAATGCAACTATACCTCTCTAACTGTTGTCTTTTGTACCGGTCAAAATGACAAAGTCACATTTATTTAAGTGTACAGGCAACTGCAGAAAAGCAAAGTGCACACTATAATTCTTACATCTCTCCATTTTGGAATAAAAACAGAAATCTGTGCACACATAATTTGATGTACAATATAATTCAACTTAACCACTTCAAAGCAGTCAGATACATGCAGTTAAACATTTGTTTAAAAGCAACAGCAGGCCAACTACTGCATGCATGCAGATATTTCATAAGGAAATGTATTGTGTCTCACATCAGAGATATTATAGCAGACATTATTATCACAGAGAGAGAGATATTAGACAGAGATATTAGTAAAGGTAAACACAGGAAATAAAGCAAATCTTGTTTTTTGTCAGATATGATACTGTCAGGTTGGGTGAGATAGGACTCAAACTGTGCAATCAAAAGGGGAATTTATTGACAACACCAAGTGAAATATATACATATATACAGTGATCTGGGGAAGGGGGCTCCAGGTTCTTCATTCAGTCTGTGGCAAAAACACACTCCATCCACTCCACGTAGTGACTCACTCTCACTCATGCTCATCCAAGAAGGGTCCAGGGAGATCTGTACAAGGAGACGGAGAAACAGCCGTTAGAAGAAAACCAGGAAACACAAGGGAATTCTCTAAGAAGAACCAGGCTACACTAACTGAGGAAAGTACAACGAGCCAGCGAGGAACAGTACGCCATCGAGGTCTTAAGTACAGGTTGGAATGATCAGGAATGATGAGTCAGCAGAAGGCGCTGCCCTGATGGGAGGGGATGGAGATAGCGACCCAAGGCAAAACCAGAGGACCATGACAGATATGGTGCAAGCCTTACAGCATTCACTATGTTCTTTACCTTGTGTTGAGGTGTTTTCTTCTTTGGCTGAACCAGTTTTTTTGTCTGAAGGTGTTTCTGGGTCTGGGGTGCACTCAGACATTATGTTTGGAGTTTCTCTGGCAAACTGTCACCGGACTGACTCTTTCTGTGGTTCTGTTTCTCTGTGGTTGATGTCTTCTTGCTTTCTTTGTTTTTGTGTTTTCATTACTTTTGTTCCCTTTTGCCCTTTTTTTTTCTGCACGGTGGTGTAGGGTCCTGATGAACCCAAGTTTGTGTTCCAGTGGAGTGGATGGACCACAACTGGATGTGTGCTTGAGAAAATGAACCAAACAGCACTCCACAATGGCTCACACAGTTCAAACACAGCCCAAGGAGGCAAGTACAAATTTGTATATTACGCTTTGCTATAAACAAAAATAGTTAATTATGAAATAATTTCTGGTTATAGCCTTTTATATTATGAATTTCCTACCAATGTGATCGTTACAGGTCATCAGCATTTTCATATATCCACAGTTATAAACCATATCAGTGTAGTGAGTTGGCTACATCACATTTTTGCAGATTTTTTTAAAAGTTTTACTTTCATCAGCTACAGATGAAGGTAAAAATCACAAGGAAAATCAACTCCTCCGTTCATTTATTTATTCAGCAAATACATTTTAGCTTTCAATGTTTTTCTGAGGAAAAGGTTAGCGTGCACTCAGCCTTTGAAATTTTGGACAGATGGCCGCAGATTATCTTCATGATGCAGAATTTAGTGACTTCAAAGTTTCCCAGACCTCAAGGCACTAAAGAAACCAAATATTCCAATGTCCTGCAGCCAGAAAAAAAATGGATTGGATGTTGATGACCACACACGCCAAAAACAAACACATTTTCGATGCCAGATGTGTAAAAATCTAAGTAGGTTTTTATTATTGTTACTAGTGTCCTTTATTTTAAGTCAAATGAGAGGTAATTCCAGGATTTGTAAATCTGAGTTTTGGGTTTTTTTTTTTTACTATATTACTATATCGTTTTTATCTGTTGTTGCCATTTCAAAGAGGATCACGCATGAAGTTTCCTCAATTTTCTGTTTTTGTAAGTTATCATGGTGTGTTCTGTTTAAATTCCAATGTTTGGAATTTCCAAATAGGTGGTGGTAAAGTTTAAAAGTCTCAGGAGCCTGGGCTCCTTGTGTTCGGAAAAGGATGTCAAGTATTATATCAAGGTACAGCATTTCCATCACCACCAAAATGGATGTGTGTGTTTTTGTGTGTGTGTGTGTGTGTGTGTGTGTGTGTGTGTGTGTGTGTGTGTGTGTGTGTGTGTGTATAATACGTTTCATACGTTTGCAAAATGTTATTGAAACAAGTGTAAAATATTGAAATTTCATCACCAGTAATTGCAGAGTAAGGGCCTCGTATTTCTGTTGCCAAACCACAGCAGAAAGGGCAACTTTGGATTGTGTTTGCCACTTACATTGTAGCTCCGCTTACTTGTGAAGTAACACAAACCCCATCTCCTCTGATGGACATCACCTACTGAGATGAAAAAGTACTTTCCCCAAAATGTCTAAACGGAGAATGCAGAGTTCCTGTAACTCATTTCACATCCTTTTGTGTTTATTTAGTAACACTTTCATGTTTGCTGAGTGGTTAACCTCAGTGAGCTGAGAAGTGAGGTGTGAGTCACTCATAGCATTGTTTACAACGTGTTTCTTCAACATGATGAATAATTTTGATGACCCCTTGACAAGTTTGTGTCCTGGTGTTTTTTGGTGACCAGGTGGCCTTTCTTATATCAGCAACGTCAGATTAAAATGTCTTACAGAACATTTAGGGTGAACTTTGGTCTTAATGAAAGGCTCCACAAGTTAAAGATTTACAAAGACTTTTACATTAGAAAACACGCCTTTTAGTGAATCAGAAACAAAACTCCAAAGTTTTCCTCACCTTTGCTGGAAGGTGTGGGTGAGGTAGTGCTGCTTATTTGGCTGATCACAGTGCACCCACCACTAACACACAGTGTCATAAGGAGATGACGAGCAATAGTTGAATTTGTTACATCTACGAGTACAACTACTGCTGTAAATGTAAATATGTATAAATATGGCCCGAGTGTTCATCAAGTCCTGAAAGAAGAAAACATCCATAAAGTTAAAGAAACATTAGACATAGTGACTTATTTATTAAAATCACAAAAAAGCAAAAACAAGTTCAGTTATGGAAATTGTATTTGAATGCAGTTTCCCCAAATCCTAAAGTAAGTTTTTTAAAAGGCAAAAAATTATTTAATATGTAGAACAGAGAGTACAAACATGGGAGAGAGCAAAGCAATTTTCACTAGCAGTCAAAAACTAATGTGTACACTTTTGTCTGCGTCTAATTTTGTCAAATACGAACAGAATTATAGCAGAGGTGCTGCCACGCATCCGGCCATAAAAAGAGTACCAATGTGTTTATTTGGTAGTTCAGTGAAAGGCTTCAGTTAGTTAAGAGTGAAAGAAAAAGAAAAAATTTCTTGTTATACAATATTTGAAATGTTAAAAAACAAACAAAACACTACATTTTCAGAAATATTTGTGGGTGTTTTCTCATTTGTTTGGTTGTTTGTTTGTTTTTACTACTTAAACACTAAGGTGGCCCTCACATGAGATGACAGTGGCAGCAGTGGCCCACAGCTCATTTAAGTTTGAGACCCCTGCTTTAAATAAAACAAATAAACCTGATATTTCAAGAATCTTTGGAGATAAAAGGAAGGTTTGAGAGTGACCTATAATTAGCTGGGACAACTGGGTAAAGTGATACTGCCATGTTAAAGACCTGTCAGGCAGGCAAGGTCCATAAACACACACCTAAACCAGAAGAATGCCTTGCCAGAAGAAGCTGTTATAGCTGCAAAGGGTGGGCCGACATCATACGGCAAAATGTTGTAGATACACAACACAGAAAACTTTAAAAGGAACCCTTTTTAAAACATATTGTTGAAATAAAGATGGAAAAGTGTTCTGCTTCTTTCTTTTTTGTAGTTTGTTTTGTTTTTTGAAACAAAGGCATATGAGGTCATTCAGCAAAGCAAAATGAATTACAGTTCAAACCAAGAATAACCAATATAAAATTATAATAAGTTTAATTCATTCACACTGGAGACTAGCTTGATACTAAAGCGACGTGGGTTGCCTCTGTGCACCCTTACTTCCTGAACTCTTCCATTTCGTATCCCTCTGATAAAGCAGCACGTCTCAGATGTGGCAAGGTGGTTTTACTTTCTAAGAATCGCTGCTGAGTTCATCTGCGTCACAAACTAACAATAAGTAAGGCTTTTAATGTGAAAATGTGCTATATTTGCTTGTTTTGTTTTCACCGATACCTCTTTAAGAAAATGATCTTTTAACTTTTTGTCTTCTTTCTTTCGCAAGGCAGCTTGCAAACGTTCAAAGCAAAATTAGTTTAAGGTTACAGTGGAAAACAAAGCCACATTTTTATCATTTTAATTCATCAGTGGAATTCTGTGTGAGGTTTGCACCCACATTGCCACCAACATTAACAAAGTGCTCTGTGTTGGTAATTCCAGGGGAATGTAATGGAATAATTGAGCAAGATGGTGTCTAATGACTAAAATAAAGATGACAAGCAATCGACCAATATGGAAGAGGAATATTTCCCTCTAAGGTCATCATGTCCCTCCAGTCTGTTCAAAACTTTTATCAAAGACTGCATATCCCTGCTACCCTTGCTATGCTACACTGGCTACCAGATACCAAAACCAGTTTAAATCAGTTTGAGATACCAAGCTGATTTAAACTTTTATTTATTACTCTGACCTAATCCTACCTCTCCTAACTGTTCCCACAGCCCGCCTCATTGTAAAAAGAAATGGAGCAGCTGCAGTTAGCAAGCTGTCTGCTTTTAAATCACTCCTCAAAACCTGTTTTTACAAAAACATCAATGTTTATTTAGTATTTATTTTAATATTGACTCATTTATTCTCTTGTGTTTATTTCTCTTACGTGTCACGTGGTTCACACTGTGCGTTCAGGTTTAATGCCCTGTTTTTATTTGATCCTGTTTTAACTACTTTAACATGTTCAAAAGGCACGACATGTTGAAAGCTGATGTGACAGGCTAGTTTCAAAATGCAAGGATGGGGATGGTTAATAAAACTAATCTTGAAACTGTACAGTGACACTTTACTAATCTCTGGCTTCACCACAGCAGCAACCCTTCACTGCAATTGGGTAAAATACACTTTGTATTGAACACTTGTAGTGAACTTTGAAAACTTTGTCATGTACTGCTTGTTTTCAGTTCCTGATATTCCCATGTAATGTTCTTCCACCAACATCATAATTAATGGTGTTCCAGAATCAGTGCAACTGATCATTTGCATGGCTTGGGTGAAGACGTGCAAATTAGAGATGTTTGCCTTAATTTCTTTTTGTCACATAAACACAGAGTTAATGTTCTGAAAGGCTTGGTTTTTAATAAGAGAATGTTAAGTAAGTCAGAGTCTTCTGTTTCACCCACTCTTCCACTACAGTGTATTCTCCATCTCCCTTTTCTCACAGTCAGATGTTGCTCTTAAATTAGCACAAAAACATTTTTCACCACCAAATTCAGTCAGTGGGTCATTCAGTCAGTGAGTCAGTGAGTGAGTGGATTCCCATTCATTTCCTATGGTGGTCACTTTTCACCGGGAACACCACAGGTATAACAAAGCTGATTAAAACACTCAAAATCCAATGAAAGAGGTGCTCATCACTTTTATATTTTCAAGTGCATAGTGTGGAGGATGTCATAAGGCCTTGAGGCAATCAGATGTAAAACACAATATTTATGAGTGTTTTAAGTTGTAAACTGGTCAGATTTGACCCGAATACGACAGGAAGGATTATTGAGCTTTTCTTGGGTGATTTTGACTTTTGAATTTTATTAAATGCCAGCGTTTATTTTCATAATTAAAGGTCAAACTTTACAGTTTCCAATAGTACAAGTAACTAAATGAAAATGAATATTTGTTCACCCAACTTTATCTGACACATTTTATCTTACTAAACAACAGCAAGTCGCAGATTTCTATAACAAACAAATGTCAGTATAATTTTTCAGTATGTTTAGAGGTTCACAAGAAAACAAGGAAGAATTTCTCTTCTCATTTTATTTCTCATCTCTACAATTTTCCTTATATCTGCTTTCACTGCTTGTGCCAAGGCCCATACCGGGACTGGTGGCTTGTAACTGGCATTGTGCATATAATGGCCAACAAAATAATACAACTGGCCATTCACTTAGCCCACAAAAATACTATTATTGTAAGAGTCTTAGCCAACTAGACAAAAGCATGAATCTATGCATGTCTTTTGTTTTCTCTGCTATGCTGCTATGCTAAACAGAACTGTAATGTCCACTGTGTCCTTTTCATGCTTTGCCTCTCCAAAAGATGAAATGGACATGCATGCAAAGTTACAGCTGCAGTAACAGCAGAGATATTATATTACAAGCCAACATGAAAATAATCATGGGAAAGTGTTTAAAGACATTTACATGCATATACATGTTAGCTGATTAGCTGATAATTAAGGACCCTGGAATGTACTTTGTATGTTTTTTGCTCACTACCGACTTCATGGCTTTAAATATATTATCTACCCCTGCTGATAATGCAGCTTCTGCTGCGGCAAAGCGGGAAATGGACATGGTGGAGCCATTACGCGATTACACGCTTTGCTGTGATGCTGGGTTGCTTAAGTTTACAAAGGTGCGACTGAGGGGCCTTTTACCTGTGCCCAGTGGTTATGGATGAATCCATTTCAAATATGCTATAAATGGGCATTATTTAAAAGTAGAACTTTCAGGCTCCCATTCTGTGGAACCAGTTTCCAGTTTGGATTCAGGAGACAGACACTATCTCTACTTTAAGAATAAGCCTAAAACTTTTCTTTTGATAAAGCATATAGATAGATCAGGTGACCCTGAATCCTCCCTTAGTTATGCTGCAATAGGCCTTGGCTGCTGGTGGCTTCCCATGATGCACTCACATTTCTTCATACTCCACTTTGCATTTAATCATTAGTTATTATTGATCTCTGGCTCTCTTCCACATCGTGTCCTGTCTTCCTCCCCACATCCCCGATGTGGCAGATGGCTGCCCTTCCCTGATCCCGGTTGTACTAGAGGTTTCTTCAGAGTTTTTCCTTCCCACTGCTTAATAATAATAATAATAATAATAATAATAATAATAATAATAATAATAATGATAAATTTTATTTATAAAGCGCCTTTCAAGACACCCAAAGACACTTTACAATAGGATAAAAAACATAATAGAACAATGACAAAATGAAAAACAATAAAACAAAAGCACAAGATACCACTGTCATCAAGTGCTTGCTCATCGGAGTTCATCTGATCATTGGGGTTTTCTCTGTATTAAAGTAGGGTCTTTTCCTTACAATGTAACGAGCCTGTTATGATTTGGGGCTATATAAATAAAATCAAATTAATTTTTTTCCAAGTTCTACCATTGTGCTACATTGTTACATGTTTCACCAAGTTTACACCAAGTCTCAGAACTGCTGGCTGGATAAAACCTGGTTTCAGTCCACAGCCACCAAACTACAAAGAAGAAAGTATCTGACATATTTTCCTCAGTACAGTGACGGACCGGGTCTTCAGAGAGGTGAGGAAATGCCGCGACAGTCATAAGTAGTGAGATCTCACTGATATGTGGCTAGCATGAGCACAAACATGCTGTATCAGACTTGCCACAATGTCAGGGTCCTATTGACTAAGGACGTCCTGTGTGGGAGCATGAACCAATGGACAAAAAGAGTAGGGATTTCCCAAAAGTTTGGAAATGTGTCGACCTGGTGTATTAAAAAGGTGGCAAGCTATCACCTATCCACAGACTCAGGAGAAGGTTCGTGCAACAAGACTTGGGGACGTTTTAGAAAACTAATAAAGCTGTATAAACAGTTAACAGTACCTTTGCAGTGACCTAATCTGAGCTTGAAAATACAGGCTAGAAAAAAATCATTTTGAATTAAAATATTGACTGAAAATCTAATTTGCAAAAGAATATTTCAGTGTAAGCTCGCAGGTCTATATCTATTATTGTCATCATGACTGGATCCTCTACCTCCTCCTCTTCATGGATGCTGCTCCCAGTCCTTCTGGCTCTTTTTGTCATTTCATCCTTTTCAGCTCCTGCTCGTGATTATGCAGTTGAGCTTGAAGCTCTGAAGGTAAGCTGACAAACCAGTGAATGAAAAATTAGTATTGGGATTCTTTTCATGTGGTGGTACTTAGAACTGTAAAGAAATTCAACAAAACTATGCACAAAACCATCTTCTAAAAAGCCAGCAAATCGCAGCAGTCAGATGTTGTTGTGTCTTTCAAAAGTAATCCTGTGTGCTTTAGCTGATTACTTACTTTGTTATACAAAGTGTTTCTGTTTCTATAAGCTCCATTTTTAGGTTGTTATATAGACGTGTAATGCAGGGTTTCAGTATGCCCAGGGTAAAATTTAGATTGGTGAATCAAAAGCCTCTTCTCAGGGATTTACCTGCACCCTTCTCATGTAAACTACAAGAAAACTGATGACTTTGTGTGGGTGAAGTGTGGAGTAGATAGCTGATAAAGCAGCCGATGTTGCTGCTCGGCGTCTATTTGACATTTAGGTTGTCTGTTACTGCTGTTGCTTCTGGTGTGATTCCTTCAACTCTGTTTCTCTTTTTGACAGGTGTGTTCTGGCAGGTCCAGCAAAACTGTAAGCCTACCATTTTTTCCCCATTTGACACCTTGTGCTGCTTGATCTTATGACTTTTCTCACCAACTTCTCTGTTCTGTGTCATTTTAATTGATTAGAGTTAAAATTCATAAGCCTGTTAGACAGCCCTTAGCGGCCTGATCTGTATTCCTGCTTCCTAAATTATTTCCATTCGTTACATATTTATATAATTACACTGCTCTTGCACTTGTGAGGAAACATATGAATAATGATACTGAACCATGAGTAATAAGTAATTCAATGCACAACAAATTCTGTTCTAACAGTGGTCATTAGCTGTGGTGTTTTACCGACTTATTTCCAGTGCTTGCATTTCATTCTGTGACGTATATGTTATATAACAGGAGGGAAGAGATTGGACTAACAACACAGCTTGCATTCATAAATCATTTTTACATATTTCAAAAAAAAAAAAAAGAACAGAATTATAGCAAATCAAAAAAACAACAGAATATAAAATTACAATTCACACAAGGTAAAATGTGATATAGAATAAGCAAACAGACTGATTTGCTTTTTTGACTGTCACTAAAAAATGTTCAAAAATGTTCACAAATGCATTTTGTATCATGCATGCTCTATTCTGCATCTTTACCACTTCCTCTTTGCTTTACTCTTATCTCATCTGAACTAATTTCAGTTATTCATGTGCAGCTTTGTTGACTGGAGGATGCTTTTTTTCTAATTCGTCTCTTTTTTTCATACGTAAAGAATCACATCATTATAAAGTGCACCCATTAACTTTCCTCCTTGTCAGAAGTTGAAAAAGTAAAACAAGTTCCAACTCTTGAAATGTGACCTAAAATAGTTCATTGGGAGGGGATAATAGCACAAGGACAAATGCTGGTTTACTGATTCAAGAATATGATGGCTCATCACTGTTTTCTCATTGTGTTTTCTCATCAGTTAAACATCTCCGTATCACAATTGGTAAGTTGGAGTTATCATTACCAAGTACTATTATTTTCTGTCATGGAAGGGTATTAAAAGGGGGACATGTAGATGTGGGATAGGGAGACATGTAATGAAAATGTTGTGCAGTCCCACTTAAAGAGGGACATCTGGTCACCCTGACTGGATTAGTTTAGCACAAAGATCAGAAACATCCTTTAAAAGTGCTTACTTTTGGATTTATACTTTGGTAGGACACAACTGGGCATGAACGCTACTTCATGAACTGCATTCATCATTTAAAAAGTCTTGTCGCCATTGTGTTATAGCAACAGCGCTTAGCTCTGTTGCACAGAAAACACTCTGCTAGTGAGTGTGTGGTCTCATAACTAGTTCAAGGCAGGGATAGCTCAGTAGGTAAAGTGTTGGCCCCGTGATCGGAAGGTCAGGGGTTCGATTCCCCTCAACTACCCTGAGGTACCCCTGAGCAAGGTACCGTCCCTACACGCTGCTCCCCGGGCGCCCAATGGCAGCCCACTGCTTCACTGAGTGAATGGGTTAAATGCAGAGAGGAATTTCCCCACGGGGATCAATAAAGTATTAAGTATACATTAAGTAAAACATGACGTTCATGTTTCTCAATTATAGTTCCATTGGAGTATAAATTGAGGTATTCTTTCAAAAATCTAGTATAATTGTGGTATAAGTGTAAATTGAGGTACTGGGGGATGTTACAGTGTCACTGTTCACCTTTAAATACAGTCTGTGGGCTTAAACATATGCCACTTTAATCTCATTTCTAACAATGTGCGTGTAAATTGACAACTTCCGACGTACTTACTACAGTGTTCCAACTTGTAGGACTAAACCAGCTACATTCTGGGAGTTAAACAGCATAAGTAGGATATTTATGCTTATGCTCATGCTTACAACTACTTACAAGTAGGATTCCCAAAGTTTGTACTAATGTTACTGTGTTTCTCTGGAAAGAACTCTTCCATTCAGTATTTTACCGAGGGCATCAAGTTACTCAACTGTACAGGAGACCTCATCTTAAATGTGTCAGAGCGCCTGAAACATTTCTCTCTGGTAAGTGATCATGACATTTAATTTATGTTGAACCTGAAATTATTCATGTCACTTTTTATCATTAATCACTGTTAATGTGTTTTCCTTTAGAAAATTATGAGCTCTGAGTGTGTACCAACAGAACCATATCCATCGTTCATCAAAACAAAAGAATTTCACGAGAAACTGGAAAAGCTGTTTCAGTGTTACAACAGTAAAACACCCCGACCCCAACCTGATTCTTAAGTAACAATGCAACTGGCATCCAGATAATTCTGGATTTTTCTGTTCATGGAAAGTCTGGTTAAAGTTATTTGCTGGAACATTTGATGTTAGCTTATATGAAATTGTGTTCAACCACTTTTTCACAGAAAAATACTATTGTTTACACTTGCCTTTTCCTCTATAATAGAGACCTGTCCACATATTTAAGTATGCTCTGTAGTTTGGGAAAATAATGGACCACTGTATAAGTTCTCAAAAAAAAGAGTCAGCTTAACTGCCCTGTAGGTCCCTGTAGCTCATACATTGATAAGTAATCTATTTAATCTGTCAGTGAGTAAATCAGACACTATCTCAGTATGACAGCAGTTCATTTGTGGAATTTAACTTACTGATGCTGACCTGTTTTCAAATATGTTCTAATGTTGCTTTCTATTTATATTATTTATTATTTATTTATTAAAGTGCTAATGAAAAATGTTTACCTGTTACTGGTTATTTTTTTAAGGTTTTCAAATATGCCATATGGTTTGAGAAAATAATGCTGATTATAGTTGTGATTTTCTCTAGACAACAATTTTTTGCGTTGAACACAGCTCTACCTGCACTTTCATATTCTTCTATGGCATTCAAATATCCCACCATCTCTTTGATCTTCCTGATCAGTTTTTTCTCCCTGGAATCCTTTTATACATTCACGGTGCTTCACCAAACAAAAAAAACCCAACAAACAAAATCATAACACTGCTGCTGCTGCTGCCACCTTTCTATAGAAAATCGATATTCCTTGAAAACATAACTGAGAATACAGTTGTTGTTGTTTTTTATGTTTTCTGGCACAAACGTAATACTGATCATGCTGTATGTACAGCACAGAAGAGACTGGCCGATGCTGATGATGACAACTTTATTCTTCATTTACCAAAATGCTTTCCTTGATGTAAAACAGAGGAGGCATAGGTAATAAAAACCAGCATGTACACTGGATTCTGCTTCCCTCTATAGGCTTTCAAGAAAAATCACAATCAAAGAGAGAGAGAGAGTTGCACATGTGCATTAGTGAAACTAAAAAGGAAGTGAGAGTGCACCACAGCTGAAACAAACTGACACTAACAGCTTCCAAACATGCAGCCACCACATAGAAAGATAAAGTCATACTAAGAACCTGATAAATGAAAATGAGCTAACGGTAAGGTAAAAGTGGTTACCTGCTTAAACACACTGTGCTAATCCACTACTTTCAATTCATGAGTAATATTAACACTACATCCACTGACAGGTTTTTGTTCATTTTTTTTTTTTTTTTTGCAATAAATGTCCTTCACAATATTACTTAGTGTGTATATTGGAAGCTTTTTTTTTTCTTTTCTTTTTTTAAAAAAATTGTTACATTACAAATGAACACAAATGTTACAAATTTGTTGGGTAAGCAGGTTCAGTTCCAACTGGGAACACAAACCAGCCTTTTGGGTTTTGTCAGGAAGGGCGACATGAATTACCTGCCAAATCTAACCTACTATTCAAACTAGGATTTATGAGAATATAGAGAGATTAAGCTTGATTTATTTACACCAGAAACTAACCTGGCACTAAAATAACTTTTTGCCATCTCTCGGCTCTTACATCGTGGACTCTTCCATTTTGCAGCTCTCTCTGATAAAGCGCTCAGATGTGGCAAGGTGGTTTTACTTTCTAAGAATTATTGCTGTGTTCAACTGCATCTTGTCACAAATTTGCAAAAAGTAGAGAACACCTTTTGATGTGGAAAGCTGCTAAATTTATCTTTTTTCAATACTATTTGCTCGAGAAAATTTCTTTCACACGGCAACTGGCAAAGTTTCAAAGGAAAATTAGACTACCCTTTTTTATTGTCGGTTAACAAAGGTTACACTTGATAACAAAGTCACATTCTTATAATGACATAATTCGTTGAAATTCTGTATGAGGTTTTCACCCATGCATTCACCAACATTTAGAAGGGAACGCAATGGGGTAATTGAACATAGGTGTCCTATGGCAAAAACAAACATGACAAGCAACGAAATAAGATTTTCTCTCGAGCTTAAAGGTTGATTGAAGAGGATCAACCTGAGCACCACCTTTAACCACCATTAAGAGCATACACAGTGGTCTACACTGAAATAAAGGACTCCAGCCTCTCCTCAACATTTTTGTTTCAGTGTTTTTATGATCAGAGGGCATCATTTACGGCATGGCTGATTAATTGATTTAGAAATCAATTGCTGTTGTTCCATTTTAATTCATTTGGATCTCAGTTCTGCTTGTGATACAGATGACCACAATCCTTATAAATTGCCTTGAATGGTGTTTACAGTTTGCAGGCTTGGACCAAATCCAGGTGAGTGTCAGAGGATGATTACAGAGATTATTTGGTGAAATTCTGGTCAGTGACTGTGAGTGGGTCACCAAACAGAGGTTAATGCAGTGTGTTTTTCTTTCCAGCCGGTAAGGTACTTTAAAAACAAAAAGGATTTCTCTTCACGTTCTCCCAGAAAGTCTTGATGCATTCTCAATCATCCAGGAAAGTAAATCTCCAAAAGTTGATTCTGTTCATCTGGACGTAACGTTTCTCCCACAAAACGCTACGTCCAGATGAACAGAATCAACTTTTGGAGATTTTATTGAACAGTTTCTGATGCGTA
>VUQG01019567.1:54789-81491 GCA_015106755.1 Etia nguti | reverse complement strand
TCAGTGGTCTTTGATCAGTGGGTTTTGGTCAGTGGTTGTTGATCAATGGTCATGAGAATTTGCATAATTAAGATTAAGGAACTGACCTCCCAGCCCATTGTTCCTTCAGTGGGCTGGTTTCAGTCGTTATGCAAATGTACTGTTTATAAGATTGGGGAAACCTGCAGTCAGCTGAGACTGAAGAAGTCACTTGGATGAGTGACGAAACGTTTCTCCCACAAAACGCTACGTCCAGATGAACAGAATCAACTTTTGGAGATTTACTTTCCTGGATGATTGAGAATGCATCAAGAAGTATTTTATTACAAACGGCTGTGTTTAGTCAAATAAGTTCTCTAAGATCTCTAGTCAGTCTGTTTTTGTTGCTCCGTCTTACATTTCTAAGTCTTTTCTTTTTTTCTCACCATGCACCTTCCAGACTCCACAATGATGGTCGCATGCTGGATATCTTTCAGCGACTCACAGCCAAGGAGGGGGTGTACTTCCTGCCTCAAGACCTTGAGCTGTCCAATCAGGAACTGAGCTATATTGTCAAGAAAGCCGAGCAGTGGCGAGGGTTCAATGGAGAGAGGCGCAAGGTAAATACATTATTTGTCTCCTTTCCTGCCTCTAAATAAATTGCATTGTAATTAAACCCACAGTGACCTGTTGGGGTGCTAATGATTATGTTAGGACAGGATGGGCAAGAATCACACTGATACTAGTCTTTTCAATTAACCTGGTCAAAGGGGAGGAATTAACTTTGCGTGTTTGTAACCAATAAGGTCTTCTGCCGTGGTGCAGGTGCTCAATGAAAGGGCTGAGCTGGGTGAGATCAGTGAGGCACTAACAGAAACATTTAAAGGCAGCCAAGATAACACAGGGTTAGCATTCACTGGTCACTTTAAAGGAGATATTACATCTGAGAGGATGTATAGAATAGGTTCATTTTATATCATTAAATTTTCTTTAGTTACATTTGAGAAAGCTGAGAATTCATCTCAGAGGTCTTTAGCTCCGTTCTAATTAGTACAAGATAATTACCAAAACAGAAACTCAGCTAACAGGCAGTCTGATTAGTCTGTGGAAACCAATTTTCGAAGATATTTCATTAAAGAGAGACTGCTCAATCAACACACACAGTGGAATGCGTGTGTGAGCTATAGTGGGCATTCCCTTAGTGCGGACATTTCGAAATCATCTAAGGCAGCTGAAGTAAATGCACGTCCCCATGAAATTACTATCACGGGGGAGAGGATGACGCATGTCGCCCAGCCCCGTGTAGGTCGATGGTGGTGGCACAGGAGAGGGCAGTGTATTAGCACAAAGCCTACCCCTGATGTAAAATCTTTGCATAGTGATTGAAAATGTGACTTGTTGAGATAAGGGAAATAGAATGCAGCGATCAAACTGCAGCCCCCTTTAATTTATTCTGTAGGGTATTTTAGTAGCACACTGCTCGCTACATGTTCTCCATGTTCATTAACTCCCTTGCTCTTTTCTCAAACAAGTATGTGAGGCAACGGGATGAGAAGCTGCAGTGGACTGTGGTGACAGATGGTCTGCGTATTAGGAAGTGATGCATTATTTTATCTAACTGTAGAGCTAAAACAGCGTGGGCCAAACCAAAATGTAGTTTTTGAGGGTCATATCAGTTAATATTTGAATGACTATACATCAAAGTCGCATCAAACCGTGTACTTGCAAAGTTTACACTACAAGCAGGACTGCATTCATTATGTTGCGTTCACAGCACTGGGGAAAAGCGAATTTTTTTCCAGTGAAAAAGGCAACATGAAGCTGCTATCTCATACCTGACACTTGTCGCCGTGTGACAGGTGTGACATGTGATAAAGCAAAGTTAAACATTCCTGAATTTCTTCAGGGCGGTAATAACAGGGTGAAGCAGCAACCAACAGAGCCCCACAGGCAGAGACGGAACAAAACTTCAGCGGTGAACGATGCAACAAAGTGAGCTTGTTGCCGGTTGTGTCAACATGGCATTAGAACTTGTGTCTTCCTGTCAATGATGCAATGTTTTGTTGGGTTTTTTTTTTTTAATCTTTATTTACACTTTATTTTGAAACAAAAGACAGGATGTGCAACAGGAAACAGGAGACACGGAGACAAAACAGTATGCAAAATCTTGTTTTTCTAAACAAAGTATTTAACTATGTCGATTGTGACGTGCCAGACACAAGGAAATGGATACCTTTGAAAAGTTGGATTCTTCTTGATAGAAAATTGTACAAAAACTCAGCTATGAAAGTGAGAGAAACTGAGAAATACATTTTGCATCAGCGGGGCCTAAAAAATACACTTTTTAAAACGGTTTTACACTACATTGGTAAACTACATACTATAATTGTAATCGTGTAAATGCTATTCTTTTTTCTAAAGTCTTTTTTTTTGTAGTTTATTGGTCTTCATGCCTTAATGAAATGCAACCCCTGTTCTGAGAGGTGACTATACTGCCATTAATGGGATGGTGATGGACCTGTTTATTGGAAGAAAATTGAGCCTTCCGTTGTTTGGAGACTTTAAAAGAAATTACATCCCCAAAGTTTGTGATTAAGAAAATGCCTCATTTAGCAGCTGATGGCCTCTTGCTGTGGTGCACTGCTAAATCATCTTTGCATTACTGCATATCCCCCTCCATGGTAACAATTACAGCATACTTCATATTATACCTAATTTGATGTTATTAAACTGATAAAATGCTAACACGTTAACACGTTCTCTGGTATGATGAAAATTTAGGGTTATTGCATTTTAACATTTTTACATTATTCAAGCAGACCATTTTTCATCAAAATAAGATGGGCCTTACCATTATTTCATAATTATTGTAACAGTTTCTCCTATGAAAAGGGTCACTTTCCTAACTCAGCAAAGACATATCCCTATTAGACTAATTTGACTACATGCAAATTTTTGTCATTTTTCCCTCATTAACTATTTATCATAGACAGGGAAAAAATATATTCATGAAAGCGAGCGAAGGAGCAGCCCAAAAGAGCTGAAACTAATATTTTGCAACTCTAATGATTTTTTGCATCCTTAATTAGATAGAATAAGGTTGATATGATTAGGTCAGGATGTAGTGTTTTTCATTAAAAATACATTTCAGAAACTGTATTCCAAATGTGCCCTTGCAATTAAATAATGAATCTGACGCATTCCTTATTATGGACCCAATTAATATCAGAGGCAAGGGCGTAATTTTAATAACAGTGGGCTACGAGACCTTCATTAGCTGAGTGAGAGAAAGGAGGGATGAGGGGAAGGAAAAACAAGGTACCCATAGGAACATCAGGAGTTTGTAACCAAATTTAAAACGTTATTGAAAAAGATAGAGTGTGATATTTTGAACAAATCCGATCTCAGGCTATCGGGAACAGCAAATAGCCCTTGTTTGTTTTAACAAACTCTGGCACATTTGAATATTTTTAGTCTATATATAACCCTGTAGAGGTGTTGAAGCTGGACCAAAGCTGAAAGAAGCTTTAGCCTTAAAAAAGAAAAGAACGATTATTGCTTTTTATTTTTACCATTGCACCTCTACTGAAATGTGGTCACCTTTGACAAGCCACTTCCCCTTTTTCCCTCTCACCCCCTGGAAAGCAGGCAATGCATTCATCAGACAGCCACCACCACACACTTGACCTTTGTGTGGTCCATGTGCAAAAGGGCGGGTGTTGCTCAGTGCTCACACAGTGTCAGCGTCATCATGGATATACCTCCAGATTCTTCTCAGCCTGAGGAAAATTTCTGTTCCCATCCATACTTAAGTAAATGCATGAAAGAACTCTACTGATTATGATTCCTCCTGAACAGCTAAATGGTATCCATCTAGGCTGAAATCATGTTAAACAGTGTTTAAATGTGAAAGTTTTGTAACTGCACATATTCTGGCTGCCTAAATGTCATGTAGCACAAAAGCTCACCTGTTAAAAGAAACCCTCTTTAACCCTCATTGAAATATAAACAGGCTTCATAATAATGTTTGGGGAAAAACAGGGTGCTATATCTAGTCTGTAGCCATGTCATCAAGCATGATGTATGCATTTTAAATGTGCATGTTACACAGTCACAGTTGTTGTCAATGTTATACTGTATCATCACAGAGTTGGTTAGCATGAGTGAATGTTGGTGAGCCGGAGTCTTCATTGTGGGCATTAGCAGAGTTTTGGGTTCTCTCTTTTTTGCCATATTTTTCAGGTAACCTATATTTGACAACAGCAAAATAAAACTGGAAATTCTGTTTTTGCTGTGCCAATCAATACTTTTATTGGCTCCCATATGGCAAAATTTTGGAGGCGTCCCTGATCTTTGCTACCTGTAATGCAGTTGTTTCTGTCCTGGATGCTCTTTTCACTTTGCCATTGACCTCTCGTCCTTTTGTGCAAGTAAAAGTAATGTCCTTTTTGAGCAATAAAAGTTAGGCTTTTACTTACATCTCCACTCCTCAAAAGTTTTAGAACCATCTATTTTTCTATTTTGGAGATTTCTACAGACAATCATTTACAAATTCCTGAAATGTATAATTCTATTATATATCTACACCCGTACTAGAAGCTATATTGCTGTGTGCTGGTAAAAGAAGACGTCTCCATTAATTTTAAACACATACAAATAATGAACTGACTTAGCATGTAACACCTTTAAGCAAGAACTTTATAGATTATGCAATGCTAATAATGGAACCACCGATCAGTGCTCCAAACCCCAAAGTAAGAAACAGTCATGATAAACTTCAGGGGCATAAAAATGAGCCCTGCAACAGGTGGCAATTTCTCCAAAAATCTCTAAACAACCGACCTGCCAAGTGCAGATGACGTTTTAATAGCAACATGAAGTCATACCAAAACTGGATTTTATTTTTTTCCACTGTTTCTTTTTTTTAAAATGTAGGATGATTTTTTTTAAAGGCTAAAATTAAACCAAGTAGAAATATGAGAGGCAGGTAATCAGTTAGGCTAAAAGTAGATTCTTGATGGTGTTAGCATGCTCAGCAAAATCTCTGTAATGCTCTATGTCCCCCAAGCAATGAAACAATAAAAAAAGAATCCACATTCAATAACCAACCTGCAAATGGCCTATTATTATCAAACTTGTAATTTTCACAAGGTGGTCATAAAACATAATCTCATTTTTACTTTCTCACCAATTAACTTTATATTATAAGATTCATCCATCGAGTTGTTCCATTGAGTTGCTTGAAGGTTTAAAAATTACTCTCAGGTTAAGATGTCAACAGCAGGGCCCACTGACTAAGCAAAGAGGGTGAGTAAGATACTAGTAAGTAGCTTTTTAATTTAATCGTGTGATAAATACAGTCTTCCTTTTCCTGTGATGACAACAATCATGGAAAACAGCTGAGAGACGTAAAGAAAACATCATACGTTTTCTTCGTGTTCTTCATTTGTTTATCAGATTTGCCCTGATATACGACTGATATACAATGTATTGTGAGTCAGGATGATGTTTTTAAAACCTGTGGAATAAATTAATAAAAAGTTCACATATTTTGCTGGTAAATGGCAATCAGTACCACAGGTTAGCCAACCAGATGCGCATTTCAGTGATTTCAAATAAACAAAAATCTTCACTTTTCCTGTGCCGTCAGTAATGCTCCAAGCTAGTGAGAGGGCTTGCATGCTCCACATCTTACTAGTGGTGCAGTAATGAGCCCCATTAATTATGTAAAGGCAGTGATGCAGATGGACCTAATTAATTGTCTCCCGTCACCCCCTTGATTACTGTACCTGGAAGGGAGGTGTTAATTTCTGTAATACTTAAGCAGGTACGAAAACTGTTTTGTCGGAGCTACCGCCATGACAGTGACAGAGTAGAGCACCAGCTTTCCCGTTGCTGTTAATTCACCGAAAGGAAAGTTTCCCAGTGGTGGTGGTGACATTGTATTAATTGAAGGAGGGAGGGAGGGAGAGATTAAAAGAAGTGAGGAAGGAGGGAGAGAGAGGAGAGAGGGGGTTTATATGATGGCCCTGGAGATGTTTTCTCAACCTGATTGCATCAACATTTGCGTACCTTTGTGCCGTTTGTCTCTGTATGTCTAGGTAATGGGTTACCAGCAGGCGAGTTTGGGAACACCCAAGGTGTTTTGCAACAGCAGTGCGGTTGGTGGAGAGTAAACCTGTTGAGAGTCAAACGGCACAGACTGGAGTGGTAATGATAACTTGTGTCTGGGAGGCTGGCTGTTAATCATATGAGGTGTGTTCTCCATTTTAATCCAGAGACCGTGTGTGTTGTGAGCCCCTGACCATAGAGGACTGTCAGGGTCACACTTTTGCCACCAATTACCAAGTGCTAAAAATAGATTTTGAGCTTTAATCTCTTTGCAAAAGTCCACCTGGATTCAGACGAAATAATATAGGCTACAAATATCGTACCTGCACAATCTATACAATAGCTATGAGGACATACACGATACGTCCTCTATTTTCAGAGGCATCACGAAACGAGGAGTCACAAAAATCTTCATCCCATAACTAAATAAATACAATTCGGTCCTTAAAACACTACAAGTGTGCATGCCTGCGCACTTGTACTCATCAATCTTGTGCTTGTTCAAATAGTACAGTTAAATGAGAATGAGCCACTTGAGATGCAAATCTAGACTCATGTAAAGAAAGAAGCTTTGGAGAGGAAGGTAGACAGAGGGAGCGGTAGGCCGTGACAGGATACACAGGAACCGCTGTCACAGAACAATAGAACCTTCAGCTCCTCAAAAGGAACCCATAACAGCAACACAGGAACCCCGGGAGAGGAGAGGAAGAGCTGAGTGGTTCACTGGCACAGGAAGGGTTTTTAGAGTCAGAGGGCAACTACTGGTCTGTAGTGTGTGTGTGTCTGTGTGTGTGTGTGCCTTTGTGCGTGGGATCAAAATAGTCCTCCCAACCCCCAATAACCTCTACAAAAGAGCAATATGGTCAGTGTGCGTGCGCGTGCATTTATTTGCTTGGTTGCGTGTGTATGAAGGCAAACCTGTTCATGTAGGCCCAGTATGCATGCATGTGTGTAAACTGTCATGCACATTTATAAGTGTGACTGTGTGCATGCAAACCTTTCTGCTTGCCTGCGTGTGCATGTCACATTAGAGAGACTTCTTCAATTACAGTGGATTTTTTTTTTTTTCTTCTTTTTTTAGTGGACAGTGCTGAGGGCCCCAGTGGCCCGAGGCGATAGCGAGCAGACAGGCAAGGACAGGAGCGACACAGCAGCAAGCACAGCATCCACAGTCGGAGCATTAGGGAGCGCAATATGAGATATGACTGCAAAGGCTACATGCCTGTGTTCCTGAAAAGGTCATGGACTTTGCTGAGCAGTAATGTGTGAAAGTGGTGCACAGTGGTTAAAAAAGAAGAGAGAGGGAAAAAAAAACCAGATAAAGATCAAACACATTCACCTCTTTTCCAATTCACACGCAAGATTTTATGGACACAAATACAGAATATCTTCAGTAAAATGAGCTGACTACTTTTAAATGTAGTGAGATCATTGCAGGTTCATAAAGAGGGTTAAAAAGCACAAACCTCTTCTTATTTGGGTTTAAATTTCACCATGCACTTTCTTTTTCTTATAGTCAACCTGCATTCCTAAACAGGCTCACAGTTCCAACATTAGATAGCGAGAGAAAAGAGAAAGCGTTCCAGTATGAACTCGTCGGTGTGAACAGTTTAATTACAGGGAGTGTCAGCTCCATTGCTTAATGTGTCCCTTACAATTAATCCAGGGAGAGGATGTCATTATCTACCAATGCCTGGGCCTGGGCAGGCTTTTCTTTCAAAGAGATGGAATGTGAGAGGGGAAAAAGAGGAGTCTAAACAAGGAAGCGCCTTTGGTTAGCAGCCTATATTATGTTCGACCTCTGTGTCAACCAAAGGGATTTAGGTAAGATGCTTGGATGTTGTTTCGAAACATTGAGTTTGAATATTTTGGACACTTGACTCTCATGAAACCATTAGTGAGGAAAAGCTTTTCCCTATACTTTCTTCATAATATGAAGCTTTGCATGTCAGCTGTCAAAACATGCGCAGCTGGAAGAGGTTAAACTGACAACAGGTTTTCGCCACTTTCAAGCCTTCCTTCCCTCGACTTCTTTCCTCCTCCAGCGGGCCACGTCCTAAAGAGTCCTTTTTTTTTTGTTGCCCTGCCATCCCCTAATGTGAAACAGAAGACAACAAATTGGACTCTTGAAAGTGAGAAAAAGAGTGTAGCGAGAGCTTTCCAACCATGGAACAAATTTAGGAAGACTCGCTTTACATCGGTTAAAGAGGTTTTCCACCCAGAGCACCTGGCTCAGATCTGTGAAGCCGGTGCAGAATGTGGTTTCACCAAACATTTTAAGTGATTAATGACACAGTCAGATGGAAAAGAATTTGATTATATCAGCTGAGGAAATGTTACAGGGCACGTACCCTGCAGGCAGATATACTTTGCATACACACTGAGGCGATGTTGTACGCAATGCATACTCAACATACATGCACGCTTGTATATACAGCTTCTAGCTCCACAGAGGTTTTGTGGCTTGAATTTGACAGATCTGATTTTTTGCGACTGTCTGCCGTTACTTACTTCTCTTCCCTTCACTCCCCCTTTAAAGAGTTTGACCTTGGCTGCTTCCTGTGGCCCTTAGGGGATGAAGAAGTCCTGGTGATTGTGACAGGTGTCGCGTCTTAACAGCCCCACGTGACATCCAGAGGAGAGATAGACATTTGGATTTTTTTTTCACCACATTTGGAGATTTTTTTTCCCCCCTCATAAGCTTAAAGAGACAACTTAGGGTGTGTGTGTGTGTGTGTGTGTGTGTGTGCCCGCGCACGCGTGCACATGCAGCTATAGTGTGTCTGAGTGAGAATGTGTGTGAAGTCTTACCACTTATTCCCAGCTCTCATTTTGGTTATTGGCTTGGATACTTATCACCTCCAGCCTTCGAGGCTTTATTAGGTGGAAGCTACTCCAAAGTCAAATTCTGGATATCAAAGGCAATACTCAACTTTGGCATCTGTCTGCAGCATCTTAATATGAAGCCTGGTCTCCCAAAAATTTAAGAACTCAACATGACATTTTGAAATGTGTCCTCAACGGAAATGTGTTTTCCCACCACAAAAGGGCTAGCATGAGGTGGGCATGCGACAAATGCCAAATGAGTAAGTTGGAAAGTACTGGTGATACAATTAGTTTGAACTTGATACACTTAATGTTAGAAAGTCCATAACTTATGGTCCTGACCGTAAGGGCTGGCTTGAATTTGGAAAAGTCTACCAAGACCCATCTACCAATCGGAAGATGGGTGGTTTGTTCCCCAGATACTACAGCCTGTGTGTCAAAGCATCTTTGGGCAAGATACTGAATGCCGATCAGTTCATTTCAATTCAATTTTATTTATATAGCAACACTGTAAGGTAGAGACCCTACATTAATACAGAGAAAACCCCAAAAATCAAACGACCTCATTTGAGCAAGCACTTGGCGACAGTGGAAAGGAAAAACACAATTTTAACAGGAAGAAACCTCCAGCAGAACCAGGCTAATGGAGGTGCAGCCATCTGCTGCGACTGGTTGGGAGCTATTGAGCTGATTCCACAGAAGAGGGTCCTGAAAGCTGACGGCTCTGCCTTCCATTCTACTTTTAAATACTTTACGGAAGCCTGCAGTCTGAGAGTGAAGTGCTCTGTTAGTATGATACGCTACTATGAGATCTTTAAGACAAGATGAGGCCTGATTATTCAAGAACTTGTATGCGAGGAGAAAGACTTTAAATTTGATTTTGGATTTAATAAGGAGCCAATAAAGACAGAAGCCAATATGACACACACCTCTCTTGGAGGTTGGGGTTATAGCGTCGCCCCCAATGCATTCATGTGTGCGTGTGTGTTCAAATGTTGACAAGACACAATAATTACTAAACATTTGACACTTGATTATGGTTTCATTTATCATCAGTTCTGTTAGTGAAAATAAGGATAATAAGAAAACAGTTGAAAACTAGCTGCTGCCTGCTGTGCGTCTTTATGAGAGAGAGGTTTCTTATTCCAGTAATAACAGTAATACAGTTTATTCCTGACAGAGAGAAAGAGTGCCTACTTTACTATTTCACCCTGCTTGTCAGTATTCTTAAGTATCATAAGGTTCATACATTTAACTAATAGTAACTAATTTATTTTCTGTTTTATGGGAGGCAAGAATGAAAACTATGTTCCTTGGCAAGAAGAGCATGTATTCTGTTTCTTTATAAAAAGTGAAGCAGTAATGAATCATACATGAGAAATACTGTAGTAAAACCCATGATCAATGGAAATTCAAATACAGAAAAAAGAAGAGTGTGGAAAAAGTAGCATATCATCAATATTTTAGAAACCAGCAACATTTCATAAATCATATTCAGGCGAGCTCATGACTTATCAAGAGTAGTTCAAGTCCTGGTCTTTAGAGTTTTAATGCTCATGGATACTTATGTGTTCACCTTTCCCGGGTGGATTCATTATTTCAACACCGATGAAGATTCCGATCACCTTTAATCCCCTTCACTTGCAGAAACTTGTGACTGTGAGTCATCTGTAAACATTGAAACATTTAAATGTGGCACAGGCTTATTTATCTTTTGTTAAAGTTTCAAGTAAACTTCAATATTCTCCAGAACAAACCTGGAAAAAGTGATCTCCCTAAGGCCCAGGGTGAGTCAGACATGGTGTGGCAGAAAAAAAGATGGGCTGCTATCTGAGTTGTTTACTGTAGGTTGGGAGTAGGCTTTCTGCAAAGGAGATTAGTAATGGCGAATTATGCATATCTTATTTTCTGGATTATCTCAGGCAGTCAGTGATGCTATCTCATTGTATAATCTCTTTTAAAGTCGTTTGGTTTATTCTGACTGTAAATACAGTCATTTTTGCTTGTTTATCTTTTCTAGAAGTCCAATTTAGTCTCTGCTACTTTTAGATGGAGTGTATTATTGCTTATAATCTATCATTCTTCAAGTTGAAATAATTGCAGACGGTGATCTTTGCTTTACGGGCACAGCCATGTGAGGAGGGTGAGTGGAAGCTACTGTAGCATAACGGTCATTTTGTCACTGTGTGTGTGTATATGCATGCACGTATGTGTGTCCCTCCATGCAAATATGAATGGGTGGCCTGTCTTGTCCAGTGGTGCGTTTAACCAGACACAGACCTTTGCTTCAGCCAATTCAGGCCCAACGCAGACAGTGTGCATCCATGCCATTTTCAAGCTGCTCCAATTATATCTGCTGAGCATCCACATATTGGCCAAATTTGCAATAATAGCATATCTATTTCCATTCTAATGGCTGACATTGCTTGGCTTATCCATGCATGTATGTCGGTGGTCTTTTATGCTTTATGGTTTGGTCTGTTCCCAGCCATGTGCAATGTGCTGTAGCGTGTCTTGGCTTCGGATGTGTATGCGCTGCACGAACATCGTGTGCTGCTATGCACTGTGGCGTGCAGCAGTTTGTTACTTAGAAAAATGTTACACTAATGTGGATGCATTTTTTTCCTTTAACAGGAAGTATACATGGTTACAATTTGAAATTTCGTTGTTATATTACATTTGCCAATCTCAGTGCCTCTCTGTTACTTTGACATTTGTGGTCGGCCTATTAGCTCCTTTATTAGCTGTTCCGGGATGGTGGTTCACCTCTACCGAAAGACAAATGCCAATTCTAGTAAATTCAAACTGTTTCACGCTCTCGACTGGGAGTCACCTAGTTTTTATCTTTAACAGTTAAAGTGTACCTGCTGAGAAATAAGGCTAATGTAACCTTGAAGACAAAATTACTTAAGATGCAAAATAAACTTTTTCTTGTAAACTTTCAGATCAATGTCGAGTAACACCAGTAACAGGTTATTCATGACTTTTGCTACTGGGTAATGAGTAATGTGATTGCTTTTTAAATAATGTCATGAGTAAAGTGACTGATTTTGCAGTAACATTTCCAACATTATGTTCATAAATGCATGAAGTAATATCAGAGAATGAGCTTGTGCTTTAGTACAATTTGGCCTTTGACGTACGTGCAATGCATGTGCGCATCTGCACCACAGCATATGCACTTATTAATTCAAATTGTTGTGCTGCATGCAATGTATAATTACATGTTGGTGGTGCATGTGTCCGCGAGTCCATGTTGACGTGTGTGTTTGTGTTTCTACATACTGTCTGTATCTGTTACATGAACCCCGTGTTCAGCAACCAGGCCTTGAACCCAAGCCAGCTCTGACAGAAATGATGGTGGTGTTGGAGAGGAGGGATTGACCCTCTATAGCTTAGAGAGCCTCAATGCACAGTACACACACACACATACACACACACACACACACACCCTCCTCCCCATCACCCCACAACCCACTACTCCCTGCCTCCCCCCACTCCCTGCTGCATAGCCCTAAGCGCCCGCAGGCATTGGAGATGCACGCATGCGTTGCCTTACTGTGTGGGGCTTTGTCTGTCTGTGAGCATGGTCGTATGTGTGTGTTAGTATTTATATGAGTGTTACTGTTTCTCTCCTCTCTCTCTCCATGTGTGTGTGTGTGTGTATGTGTGTGCATGTGGACAAAAGAAGCAACCATGTCTACCTCTTTTCTCACTTGGTAATAATCGCTGATGCTTCTTTCGGATCTATCTGTGCTAACCCACTGCTTTAGATGTGACTGCCTTTTGTTTTAAAGTATATGGATGAATTTGTATTAAATGGTAATACCAATGAGCACTAATTCAATGTACAGTGAAAATGGGAATATAAAATAGGGCTTTAATGTGTTTTATTTACTAATGTTGCGTACCACTAAATAGCTCTATCTATCTATCTATCTATCTATCTATCTATCTATCTATCTATCTATCTATCTATCTATCTATCTATCTATCTATCTATCTGTCGATGTAATATAATTGGAAGAAACAGAAAGAGTTGCTGTGATATATGGTAAGATATGGTAATTTCATGAAGTTATAATGTCTAAATAATCTAACCAGTGTGGTATGATAGCCTCTTGTGATGCAAAGTTCAAGACATTGTTAGCACTCTACTTCATAAACTTAATGCAATGCAGTGATCGAGATGAAGCTTAACTGGATCTGCTGAAACACTTAAAAATGTTTCCTTTTGGATCATGTCACAGTTCAGTATTTCCAGCCAACGTGACTATGATCTGGTTCATAGCGTAAAATATATTTACAGAAAGACTGCTAAAAACCAGGTGACTTGAAACTCTATAAAGCTTTCTTTGTGCTTAAAATACTCCTTATGTAAGAATCTCCAAGCAACTTGCTAGGGATACCCAAAACCAGGTCTGTACACTGACTTTTATTTTTTATTTCTAAACCTCTATAGGGCAAATGAAAGCAGTAATCCACACAAACAGTCCCAGACATACATCAGTCTCTTTAATCCAATCTAGGTATCAGTTCTACTACTCTCCCCATTACTGGGTCTCTTACCACTATAGCCTTAAATCTCCTCCACACATCCAGATTCACTCCCATATTTCTTTCGACTATTCTACACTTCTTTTCCACTGATTTGGTGCCAGCGCTGGTGCTGCCTTTCTACCTTATAAGAAACAGCATGCATCTGAGCAGGTTTAGAAACAAATATTACAAATATTAGACAGCAAAATTTGAAGTCATTTACATGGTAAAAAAAAAAAATCATGGTGGGTGGAATCTGCAGACAGAATCTGCAACTCTTTGATGAATTTCTTGCAGCAATCCCAAAACCACTGACGACCGTGGATCTGACTTTGGGCCCAGGAAACTTGTTGGATGCAAACAGAAATGCTGGGCAGCAGTCTTTTTGTGGTGACAGTTCATGGAAGCAGTGCTAGATTGGGCACCGGTGCTGTAACTGCTTTGGTTGGCAAGATGTACCGTACCGTTCTGAGCACCGGGTGCAGAACCAGCAACATCCTCTGTATTCTCCCAAAATCCAAACCCCGTATCACCCTCTCCACTGAGTTTCAATCTCGTCCCTAGTCTGAGTCCCAACTGCAGCCACAGCCGGGGCTTCCATGTGCGACTGACACATAAATAACCAAGCCTGTCCGCCACCCAGGCAAATTCAAATGCACCTGTCAAAGTGATGAAGCACCCACCCGCAGGGAAGCATTGTTTACATTTTCACTCCATTCTTTGCAAAAGTGAGATTCTAATTATTTTCCCACTGTAAATTAAAGCCAAGTGGGACAGAACTACAAACCAAAAGGATCACGGCAGTGGAGAAAACCCCAGCCCTTGCGGAGAAGGTGTGAGTTGGTGACGGGCGGGACGGAGGCAAGGTCAGCAGCTTTTAGGAAGGGAAGCAGAAATGGGTGGTATAGCAATAACATTGGCTGTAAAGCAAGACGATGCAAGCAAGACGAGTCTAAGAGAACTCCAACCAGCTGGAATACATTATGCCCCTCACATTTCATACATAATAACGTGCCAAAAATGTGCTGCATTATTTTTCATACCACTGGACACAGAAGTGAGACAGAAGGAGGTAGGGAGACAGAGAGAGCAAGAGAGGAGGGAAATGTTTAATTAGTCCATGGAAACGTGCAAATGGGAGGTAAAATTAGACGAAGGTAGGGAGGTCTGGAGAAGAGAGAGTGCATGAATGGTAATGATGGCTATCTAGTTTGGATCAATCATTAAGGGATCAGGGGGACTGACAAGCCTGTTTGTGCCCATGCCTTAGGCTCCTGTTCTGGACAGTAGCCAGCCTGGCTCAGTCTGTGCGCTCATTGAAACTTCTCCTTTCCTCCTCCCTTTAGTTGCAAACACACACACACTCTGGCTGCACAAGTACATCATACAGTATGAGTATAAACAAGTTTGTGCAGTTTTAAATTTAGTATAGTAAACCCATCATTTTAAAAATAAAATTTTAATATCTAATATATTTAATTAACTCACTTGCAAAATAGTGGACTTCCACATTGGTGGGAGATTTTCAGCTTGCTCTTGAGGCCCTGTGATTAGTCCCTACTCTCACACAGTGTTTTGATCAGTTCATTACAAGGTTACAGGGTTACGTTTGGGAACTGTTTTGATTGTCAGCAGCGACATGACAAGTTTTTTTTTTTTCTCATAACAATCAAATCTAGACATGGTGTTTACATGTGTCATGTCACAAAATGGAGCAAGATGTCACATCTATATGTGTATGTGATGGTGAAGACCATGTAAAACAAACAAATAAAATACACTGTACTTTTCCCAGACACCCATTACCAGAGAAATGTGTCACCCGGTGGAACCGCGTCTCTCCGTCTGCCCTCTTTTTAGCTGTTATTTGCAAGTTCAAGTCCTAATTTAGGTATAAATATGGGTCGCTCTTAAAATATAACACAAAGGAAAACCCTTTTAGAATGAAGTGCATTTATACTTTAATCTTTGAGCCAGAGATGCCTCAGATCGCAGTTTATTTTTTATTTTGTTTGCCCTCAGATTAAAAAAGCAACAAAGCGTCACGCTATCGGTGACAGGTAATCCAAATCCATCTGTTGCTAGACTTTATATTTGCACACACACTTGAATAAAAATGACTGTCAGGTCAGTCAAATTTTATCACGAGTCACACTGGATTTTTTTAAAAGAGAACCTTTCCACAGGCGCTTGTATTTAAAGACTGATGGCTTTTCTTCTGCATTCATATGTGGTATGGTATGATTCGCTAGGTGTGAAATCACATCTTCTCCCAGAAAGACAGACAGACTATATTTGCGAACCATGGAGCCACGTCTGCAGCTGTGCCATCCCCACTTCCTGTGCCCCTGCTCCTCCCTCCCATTCCCAATGTGCATTTGCGGTAATGTCTACAAATCCTGAAATTTATGTCCCTGCTGGAAAACATGGTTTGCCGTTTATAGTCCTCCGCTAAAAGAAATAAGGCCCATCTCTCCTGATACAAGTCAAGGGACTGATGCAGACTCTATCAGATTTCTAAATACAGACCCCAACGATAAATCCTGGCTTGATTGGGTTTGAATTGGGTTAGCTCACTTGAATGCTATCTGCTTAACCCACAGCTGGCCTGTCTGCTCCATGCAGGCATTGAACCTAAATCAGTCACTTAGTGCTATCAAATGGAACAATGGTGGAGTGGAGGGAGCACTCAAGCTAGGGCTAGAAGCCAGGCTAGCACCGTAACACAACACAACAGACCAGAACAGAGTAGTGTTGAGCAGACAGGCCCTCTAATGCTCTTTCCTTTTTGTGTCTTAGCAATGATGCTTCCTGAGAGCCATGGTGCATTGCATGAAATGGCATCACCCAAACCGAACACACAAACACCTTTTCAAGCTTTTGTCTTGTCTTGTCAACTGGATTTCACGTGCTAATTAGCATAGGATGGTGGCATGGCAAACATTTAAAAAAATAAATAAAAATCCATTTTCATGCAAGCCAAAATACATAGACATGCACCACACCATACCGGGGGAATTTAAGCAGGTGCGTTTAACCAAAGTGACTGAGAACACAGAGGCAGAATTCATGGTGTTTCTATCATCACTGTACAGCTTGGATTAAAACATCCTGGAAAGGGGCCATAATTGAGTCATAGGCACACTTCCTGTGGCCAGTAAAGGAGGAAAAGATGCTTTCTTAGTCGGTTTTTTAAGACTAATGAATGACCTTAAAAATGTAGTCTGACCTCGCTGAGAACCATGGTATTACAAGAGAGTTACGTAGCGTTTACTCAGAGAGAGATGAAAAAATTAACAAATCGGAATATCAACATCGACATAAACATGCTATCGAAACAGACTGATTGTTGCCTTGCAACAAAAGAAATTCAGGTAATGAGTTTCCCTCTCGTGTGGGCCGAGGCCAGGCTGGAGGCAAGGCAGCTGAGGCGACTCCACAAATGAGCATCTGAATTAGCACCGAAGAGATACATCCTAGCATACACACCAAATACTTCTTTGAGTGTTTTTAGCTAGTCTTATTTTCTACACTCGTAACCCGCTGACATTTCGACTCTGAGGTCTTTTTCCACTCTTTGGGTCGTGTGCTTTGCAGTTTATACTAGGTTTCTAATTACAAGAGGGGTAATAGCTCCCACTGTTTTCTCAGTGAAGTGCCTAGAGTTGTGTTTGGCTAACCGTTTCCAAGTCTGAGGTGACATCGATACACTGCCAAATTAAACTTCTCCTTCAGCTTGACCCTGCCACTCACGGCCCTCTGAATGAGTTTGCCTTTTTTCCCGTATTTTTAGACGAATCATAATTATGCCGCCAATTAGAGGGTCACCTTGAAAAACTTCCTCCTCCTTTTGACTCTCTGTGTGTGGCTCAGTTTATGTGCGTGAAATGTTCACTGTTTTGGGTCGGTAGCTGTGAGCTAGACTTTAAATTATGTCTTTAAGTACAGCCACGTACACACAGGCAGAAAAAGAATGCGTCACCGATTCAGCAATGTCACAGTCGCAGTTTATGAATATGAAAGAAAAAAGTTGATTTAAAGTGTCTGTAGTTTTTTCAAGAAGTCTTTGCTTTGCCTGACACTGACTCTCTGTAAGCCAGATTTAGATGGGTGGTGCTCGTGGCTGCACTACCTGGTCTTTCAGTTAAAGTGACGTATACAATCTGTGACCATTACACATTCAAGACTTTACCAGCAGACACTCTCGGAGAGGAAGAGAGCTCCCATGATCTTCACACATGGATGACTTCAAGTTACATGACCTACATAACATGTTACACGCGCCGCTTGCTCCCCATGCCTCACCCTAATAGGGAAGGGCAGCACATTACAGGTGTGTAATCGCCAATACGTGCATATGGACACACAAAGAAACAACTGGTCTCTTTACATGTCACGTGGTACCCATGCGCTCTCTTAGCTCCAGTTTAACACAATGGCGTTCATGTTTGTTTTGTTTTTTTAAATCTTCTCATGTGTTCCTGCTGTTAGCTAGCCTATATGTTCCTATCTCCCTCTCATAGGTGGCTGTGTATGACTATATCTTGACAACGGAAGACCCCGTGTCAGACTCTGCAGCGCCTAGCGATGAGTCCCATAGGGATGGCGTGCACATGCCAGAGGGTGAGACCAGCACCCACGTGGCAGTCTACACACTGCACCTCAGCGGGCTTAAACAAATATACAGGCACTTTCTTCGACAGTCAGATGGAGCCATCATGGAGGTGAGATATCAGTGGAGATGACACTGTAGTCTTAATTTATTTGAATGTCTCCAATTTTTGCCAATGTAGAAGAAGTTGCTTCCTGTTTTGCTCCAAAATGAAACTGTATAGTGATCTATACTGGAGCTGAATTTATATGCCTTTAAAACCTGAAACAGGGCTCCCTCTTCTGTCGCTCTGTCCTGCTTTTTTAAAGATTTACTTCGATTCAAATTAAAGGTGTAATGCGATAGAATTTCAGATGGTGTACAAATGACAAAACATGAGACAATTGCATCATTTAAAATAACAGAGTAGTTGTCTTCCCTGAAAATTGAAGCTTTTTGCTTCATCTACATTCAGACCAGCATTAAATAAACAAAAGCTACCTTTGGCTGCTCCCCTATTCACAAGGTGTCATGACAACGGGTGTTTGATTTGCCGGATTTTTTATGTCATCTGGCTTGGAGTTGCTGGGATTTATGTCGTACTAAAAGAGACTAAAAGAAATCTGTTAATGTAGATCATATTACTAAAACTCATCTGTATCTTTATTGGGTTTGAGACCATTTTAGTCTGTTTTATCTCATTCCCTCACTCTTTTTTTCATATACTTATAGACATCGAAGGTAGGGGGAAATCAAAGGAAGAGGGCAAGAGAGAGCAAGAGGAAGGCAGAGGGTGTGATTGTTTAGAGGTTCACTGCCCCTTGCATCACTTGGTTTATTCCCTCTGAATAGAGTAAGAATGGGAAAGGACAGAAGTGGATGCGGCAACTATTTCTTTATTCTACTTTCAGTACAATGAGAGGCAACAGTACAGCTCTGTGGCCTGAAAGGGTGAATAACTATGATTCATTTATTTTTCTTTATCCTTGGGCTAAAGCAGATTCGAAATTCTTTCTTCTTTTCAAACAGAAAATGACAGGATTTGCCCCGAGAGACAAATCATGACTGAGTTCAACATGTGAGCGTAACTACAAGCCGAAATTTAGCCAGCAAAACAATTTCCTCTGTCTCTGTGTGTGTGGGTAACAATCATTTAGAATTTTTGGGGGTGTAAAGGTCTGCTCTGTATAAAGTCCGGGACATCGGTCGAAGTCACGACTCACGGTGACATGTGAAAATATTGATTGCTGTCCTCTAAGCACTTGCAAGAGAGACAGGCCAGAGTAACTGGCTGATTCATAGCCTGTTGCCTAATTAAAAGTAGGACTTCGTAACGACTGCTGCTGTGGCAAGAATGTTTTCCTTTCCTCAATCATTCTGTCACTCGCCTCACAACCTGGATCGTCCCAACAAAATTAATATTTTGAATGTCAACAGAGTGAGGATAGAGGGTGTCATCCGCACTAACAATTAGCTCTGAGGCTCTGTTGTGTGCTAATAGCTCTCAATCATAATTTGAATGATGGAGCGCTTATGTGAATAAACACATGGCATGGTATATCTATTACTGGTGTCACACTGTCTGTCTGTTTGTGTGTGCGTAGCCTCTAGACCTGTGCATAGCAGATGAGACATCTGGGAGGATTTTTCAAACAACAAAACCGCGCACACACACCAGAAAAATAAGTTATAGCGATCACACAAAACCTTCAGCACTCTCCCTTCGCATAAACACACAAATTTACTACACCAATAACCTTGGCAGACACAGCCTTAGCTCACTCAGAGAAACAGAATTCATTCCCAACCTGCCAACATGCTATTTTTTAAACAGTGCAGGAAGTGTCAGAGAAGCCACCGTAAGTGAAAGATAGGTGTCACTGTCTGTGGAAAACAGCCTTGCACTCACACAGACACACAGACACATGCTGTTCATAATCTTTCTGTTGATCCCTTTTCTCTTTCTCTCTCTCTCTCACACACACACACACACACACAATGTCCCTTGGGGATCGCTGTCTGTTCCTTGCAACTTCACAGGCAAAGGACCCCCAGCAGCAAGAGATGCTGATGGCATCCACTTTCACCCGCCAGTGGTGGGAATGATAGCGCCGATGTGCGGAGTCGCCGATAGAGTACTTTGTCGCTTCCTTTTGCTTTTCAGAACATATCCCCCCTTTACATATGCAAAACTAATCCCCTGGATATATAGACTGGTTTTATGTATAGGGCAAGATCTAGGAATCTCCAAAGGGCATCCCCAGCACTTGGAAGAACACTTGAGCTGATTTTATTAGTGCTTTATGTAATTGTGGCAGTGATGTGCGCACTGCAGCCGGGTGCCGTATTCAAAATGGCCTTCAAATGTAAGGTGACAGCTCCTGAGAGATGAGAACAGCACAAAGGACCATATATATATATATATATGTTTTGCGATGTGATGATGTGGTTACATAACAGTTGGATGGATTCTTTTTTCTGAAATATTCACAACCAGTGACAAAAGCATTTATCTTAATTAAACTGTGTACTGACAGTACTCGATTCTCCGCCTCAGTTAGCTTAAAAGCTAATCTTACTACTTAAGGAGTCTGTTTCCATTTACTGTGGAAATATTGACTGATGCCTCATTTCCTTTAAAAACCTTTGTTTTTTCAGGCAGTGTCCTGGACATCGGTGCCCTGGAGGACTTGTTCCGCCCTTAGCCTAACATGACCACAGCTCGAGGGGCCTGTAGCTTTGCATAACGCAACACATATACACCCAAGATTTGCCTAAATGCACATTTTAAAAAGCAAGTCCCAGAAGAAGTGCCCTGAGCTATAGACACTGTAAGACACCGTTTGGAAGGAGCAAAACAGTTAGGTGTGTACTGTTTGATTTGCTGGAAAATGAAAGACTGAGCGAGAGTCATGAGAAACTAAACTATTTCTGTTGTTTATTCAGCTACTGTTGAAACAGCTCCCTTCTTTTCTTTCCACTGTTTGCGTTCCGTCCTCGGTGACACGTAGGACCAAACGGAGTAAAGCTGAAATCGTGGGTGCGTCGTAAAAATTAACTGATGCTCAAGTCTTTATTGACTTGCATATTGAATTCTGTTTAAAGAAAGTTAATATTAATGATCCATCATATGCTCTCATTCAGTCTGTTGCCCAAGGCAGGTGTCTGTAATATGGACCATGTTGAAGGAATCTTCTCGCTGAATCACAACAATAGAAAAAGTTAAAGCTACATTCCCATCAGTGTGCTCCAATAAAAGACATTAAAGGTAAAGTGAGGTGTAGCTTTTCAAACACTCATTACCTATAAACAGATGTTCCACAGCTGCCGACTCACAAAATGCACTGCTGACAACAACTGTTAGGGCCAAAATTATGCAGGGAAATGCATCTATATAACCTAGGACCTTCAGAGAAGGACTCATAACCACTCTGTCTGGAGAAACAAGATGGCTGATGAAGAAATTAATGCAGGCAAAGTCATTATCTTCCCTCCTAAAACCACAGTGGGTTTATGTCCCCCTGTGTCGTTTTTTCTCCGGGGCTAACATTTAAGTGTCGATGGACTTATAAAAAGATAGGACAAGCCAACTGTGCTCCTTTTGTCTCCTTTCCTCCATATGGGAGGCAGCAGCATATGCAAGAACTGGCTCAGCTTCTGTAAAACTTCCATTAAAGATGCACAACTAAGGCTCTGCCAGCTTGAATATTACCTCTCTCTGCAAATTATTTATGGCTCGGAAAAAACGCTGATGATGAGCATCTCCAGCGACTTGTATAAATAAAAACACTTTTTTTTCTGCAATTTCAGCTGTGCTTTTTTTTTCTCTTCCTCCTCTCTCTCTCTCCCTGTTCTGGGAACGCACTTAACTGTTTGTAGAAACCAAAGCTATGCAGTTTAGACACATACGGTTTCAACTTCATAACATTTATTAGCTTACCTTCCCAGCTGGACTTCTGGAGTTTTACAAGTACAGTGACAAAGCAAACAAATATGATCATAATGATGCAGAGGTGACGATTCCTTGGACTGGATAATTGAAGGCAGAGCAATGCAAAGCTGGGAAGAGGTTTCATAATTATCATTATATACCATCTCTCATTAATAGAGCTGGGGGATTTTTTGTATTTTTTTCCTTTCCACGGCTCAGTCCACTGTCCTTCTGCACATGACGACTCTTCACCGGACCAATATTGACCTAATTTAACATGCAGACAATATGAAGAAGTTAACCTTTTGAAAAAACACCTTGCAGCAACATTAATTGACAAACCACATCAATTCTCCCTCCTACCCCTCTTTTGTAATTACTCTGCTGCATGTTTGATTGCCGCTGTGGAGCTGAAGACCTGCGCTTCACTTGCCGTGAGGTCATCGGCAGCCCTCAGAAATATGAATTTGATTTTTACAGGAAGGGAGCGCGCTCTCTGTTTGTGTGCGCGTGTGCATGATGTCGTTTCATGTGCTGTGTGTGTCTACGAGAGGCAGAGGAAAAGAATTAGGGAGGGGAATGTCCTTGGCTATGTACTATATGTTGCATGAGGAGATTAATGCCTCCCTGGCAGTCATATCTGTTTAACGGGACTTCCCTGAAGTACGCCACAGGCAATTGTCTAGCAAGTTTATACTAATTTTAGACAAATAAAAAAATAAAATCGGGTAAAATGAAATACATAATAGAAAAGAAAAGAAAACAATTTTTCTCAACAGTTGCAAAACTAAACTTCCCTTGAATATATAGACTGGTTTCATGTATAGGGTGCTTTTGTGCCAGCCTGACCACTTGATGTATAGCGCAACTTGATAAACATTATTCTCTTCTTTTATATGCCTTTTTTTGACAAATGTGTGGTTCATCATTCTGTAATTGCTTATACCAGTGAGATTTAAGTTATATTTCCTATCACTGTATATAAGTAGGCCAACCGAGCCGTTTCCCCTCTGGGACGAGAGGTAGTGTGTCATATAAAGTCTCCATTTCTGCTTCTCCTCCAACTTCACTCTAAGCACGGGGACAGAGGAAGAGACTGTGCATGACAACACTATTCGCAGGCCTCAAGGAAAATAGCAGTTCTTCTGCCAATCTCAGTCACTGTCATCCAAGTTCAACCTGCACTTTGTGGGGGACTCCTGAAACAGTCGGGTTTATCAGTGTTGTGCTGTTCTTTTTTTTTTTGTTATCTTTTCTCGTTTATGCTACCTGGTTGATTTAAGCACGCTTTGGGTGTTTTGGTTTTGTTTCTGAAGGTGATGGGTGACATAGAAGGTCTCGACAATGCGTCCAGCACGGTGCCCTGTCCGGCTCAGAGCTCTGACAAACAGAGGGAGGACAAAGGAGGCGACGCTCTCCAGCTACGGAAACGAAAGAAACGATTCTGGCGTGAGTGTCTCTCTGTATTACCTCTATCACTGTAACAAAAATATGTTTTTCACAGTTAGCTCATCATACTGAGAGCACACAACTAGAGCACATTCAGTAGTCCCAGTCACCTCAGCTCACACACGTTTGACTCTCTTGTATGTGCAAACCTACCTGTTATTGACACAGTTTTATCAGTCGTTTCATTGCCCTTAGGATCCCATCGTGTTGAGCCAGTAGGAGGAAACAGGTGTGACTCCGGTTTTGCACTACAAGACCTCAGTCAATGACATCATATGGAAGAGTGAATAAACACTGAGTCCTCTTATTGATCATTTAACAATATACTGCAGAAGTTATGCATTCTGAATGTTGCTTTTCCCGCTCTTTGTGTTAAAATCAGCATTTATTAATCTCCCAACAGCAGAGTACAGCTCCCATCAACAGTTTGTTTTTGAGTAGTTACAAAAAACATCTCCCTGTTCTGTGTATTTGCGTAGTACTTCAAAATGCACTGTACTTTTCGCTCTTGAGACCCTGTGCAAGTAAACATAAATAGTGTATGTGAACTGATAAGCCATCTGTGACCTAATAAACCAAATAAATACTTCACCACCACTTCTAATGGATACAGGTTGTTAAGTGCTGGGGACTGCCTCAACACAATGAAATATGAAGATTCTTAAAGTCACTAATCAGAACACGAGTGATAAAATATCAATATTGGCCCCACATTAAGCAGGATAATATTCAGGCCAGCTTGATTTGTATTGAATATGTGTCTGCTAGCCGGTGCTTAGTGTAATGAAGTGGCTCACAAATCAGACTGTAATGGCCGCCTACTTACACATATTGCTTAATTAAAGGTTGTGAGCTTATTAGCATGTGTCTCTGCACAGGGTGGAGGGAGATGAGGATCGGGACTGCTGTCATTGAGGGCCAGGCTTTAAAGGTTTTATAGATAGCTAACCTATCATACTAAAGCCATAGCACCCCCTGCCACCCCCCTAAAATCGGATCTTAATAACCTGTCATTTTCATTGATGATGATTCTCCTTTATGGGCAGCCATTATAGATCAACTTCTGGGTCTTGCTGAATGGCGATAGCGCCCGTTTGCGGGACATCATTATTGCGAACACACCTTACTTTGGCCTTGAAGTTGTTTCTCACCTCCATGTTTAAACCATCGCAGCCCTGCCCCTATGCGAATGGACACACACGCACACATACAGAGCCTCGCGCTGACGCCCACAAGATCCTCGGTAGCCGTAGAGCAAGAGGCCTCTCAATCCCTATAAGAGTAGAGAAAAGAATGGAAGCACTTTAAGGCTTATAAGTCCATTTTTAATATAGAAAATGAAGGTAGAAGACATCGATATACTTGTTGATAGGTAATCTGTAATTTATGCAAATGTCAGCTATTTGTTTATCGCGGTGTACCTCCAGCACTCGCAGGATGTGTCAGAGTAGTGTTGCACCTTGCCCTTCTGTCTGCCTTTGACACTAGCCAGAACCTACAGAGCTAATTAGAGGCCGCTCCATTAACGGTGACAGTGCTACACCCACCAATTCAATCAGCCCTGAAATGAACATTAAACAGAGACGCTGTTTTTCAGAGATGACAGGAAGCTCTTTCTCTAATTTTCTTACCTTGCTGCCTGCGTCATTTCACGGAACTACTCAGTGTCCTCTGTCTTACTTTGTTCTATAGTATATATGTGACATGACCTTGGCCTGAGGTCATCTCAGCTGAATGACGGACATATTTCACCTGTGTTCTTGTTTGCTTTGGCATGTTATTCTCTTTCTTCATATATAAATAGAGAAAAATTGATGAATGGCTCTTCTCTCTCCTCCTGCTTTCTCTTTCGTGTGATGTTCTCTGGGAGCTCCATCACCTTTTTCTGTTCACAATCATCAAAACAATGCCCCGTGCAGTATTTTCTTTTTCCAACTAGGGGCAGAGGGTGCAGAAACGGAGGGGGCAAAGGTATTTCAGAGGTTCAAATATTTGATTGCTAATGACAAACACCGTTTCACAGCGATTTAAATTTCAAATTGATCCCTGGGAGCAATTATTTCTGAGGGGAGAGAAACGCGCCGCTAGGTCTCTGCTACACACATTTGCTGATTTAAGTTAAAAGAAAACCTTTTTGCAGTGCTATCATAAGGGAGCAGCAACTTTTTGAAGTAAGTGCCTGCATCTGCTTGCAGCCAACCCAACCTGGGGATGTTGCTGGAGAGTGAGAACAGAGGGGGGAAAATAAAACATAAAAAGAAAAAAATAACACTTTGTCTAATTCTATATTTATGTAGCCCTCAGCTTGAGGTATTCACATAAAACAGTTTGTATTCAGAAGTGCTGCGGTGATCGTTATGCTGCACGTTGAGATCGGCAACTCTTCGGGCAGGGTTGGCGGGTGCAGCTCAGCCTGATTCGTTTGAATTAAAGTTGCTCAACTAAATAAAAGGGATTCAAATTCCTACTTTTTTCTTCTTCTTTTTCTTCTTTTCAAATCTGTTTTTAAGGCAACCGAGCATTCCTTTTGATGAAGAATTTTCCACCTTTAGTCTTTGACATACACGCCTGTATTTTCTATTTGCACAGTCCCATTTATGGCACCGCTTTGTTTGATGTTGAAATTGTATTATGCCTTGTAAAGAGTGGAAGAGCTTGTTGCTTTGGGACCTTAAGAAGGTCTGAGACCATAGACAGTGATCGAGTGTTAATCCAAATCTTATATTTCGCTGCACTGCTTGGCACACGCTTCTTAAAATCCCCAAACTTTTTTTTTATAGAGCGTGCACCATTTGAGTCAGGAAGGTGTGCTATCTTATTTTATCTATTATTTCATGTATTATTTTTAAAGACAGCATCCCTCTGCTTTACAATTGTGCCAAATCAGATACAAAGCATAGCGATCCGGCCTTAGCAGCACGTCCGCTGATCCTCTTGTCAAATGAATTTTAGTAAGGTCTCCATGAAACCTTCAACACCAGTACGATGGCAGCATTCATGCCACTGTGGAAGAACAATATTATGCAAAACAGATATACACTCCAGACCTCTGTCAGGTTTTTATGCTCAAGGTGTATTCTTCTCCGCTGACCCCGAAAAGGATTCCCTGGTGCTTAAGCTGTGGAAAATCCACACGGTCGGGGTATGTGACGATGTCAACATCGTGCCATATTTCTGTGGCATCTGGATAGATCATGTGCCTCTCTACACACACATATTTATTTATTTTTCCTCTTCCAGAGCAGTGTCGGGGAGGCAGATGTCCTGCTCACAGGAAAAATAATTTGCAGTGGGGGG
>VUQG01019567.1:31600-45322 GCA_015106755.1 Etia nguti | reverse complement strand
TTGTGCCCCGGAGTAACGACCTTGGAAAAAAAAGCCCAAATAAAAGGACCAGTGGGAGGATGATGAAGGCAGACGATGGTTGCGCATTTGTCAGATTTCTGAATTAAAGAGATGTTTGTGGAGTTATTGCTGCACAGATGACCAGCAGAGAATGCCATCATGCATCTGTGTTATATGCGAGAGTTCTCCAGCCAAGTTACTGAAACCGTCTGAATGCTGAAGTAAGAGTGCAAATATGAGACTTTAAGCTAATAAAAGTAATAAATCAACATATAACATGGATCATACACTCTTTCTATATAGAGTCCCGGTTATTTGGAAGTGCTTCCCAAGTGCTCCAGCTCAAAAGCGTGACACGATCTGTCTACTGGGTGCTGTTTGTTTGGTGCTGCTTGACTTCAGCTCAAGAGGAATCTACTCTGGTGCTCGTCAGGTGGTGCAAACCGCGTCTTAGAAGACTTTTCGTTGAGCGTGCAAAGATGGCAATAAGCCAAAGTGTTTCGTCAAGGGTTTTAACTAAGAGAAGAGAAGAGGCCCTGAGTGTTGTATTAGTGTGTTTCTCCAGAGCGGATAGCCCCCTTCCTCAGGTGTGACAGATGTGACAACAGAGTCAGAACAGTATTTAGCACCTAGAGGTCAGGTGGAGGTAGACTCAGTAAAAACCTTCCTCCTGGTCAGGATCAGGTGCTCTCCTTGAGGACGGGCGATGTGGGAACCCTGATAGCAGCCCTGACCCTGTATAATGTGTTTATGTCTGTGCGTAAGCGTGCGTGTGACCACCAGAGAGGGGGCATCTCCTTTCTGATTGAGACTGATGCATGCCGATTGGTTGCGAGGCCGTGCTCAGCAGCGGCTCAGCAGTGTCAGGTGAAATTAGCAGCCGTCAATAAAAGGACCCTCAGACCTGGGGGATTCATTAGGGACAACCGCCGCCATCCCAGCAAGCTGACAGCCCTTCACACTTCCACCCTTGACTTCCAAACACACACGTGCGTGGTAGACACACTCCATTCCCGTCTGTTCCAAATAATGACTCCCAGCGAAAAGTCTCACCAAGTTCAAAGAGGAGCGTATATCCATGTGTGTGTCTGTGAGTGCGTGTTTGTCAGCGCATGTGTGTCCTGGCCCTCTGTGTTTTGCCTGTGAGGACGTGTGTGATGCTACAGGGCCACTTCAGCAAACACCACACCAACTACAAAACATCATTCACAAGTATCTTCTTCTACACTTCAACAAGCTTGCTGTCTCTTTCAATAAGATAACATCAGAGCAGAATCACTAAAGAAGGTATCTCTCAGTTTTTCATCATTTTTCCTTCTACTGCTTCCTCCTAGTTTTACATTTTGATTGACAGGAAACCCAAATTAGAAAAAAAAATGTTTTGTTATGGTGTCTAGGCATTGATTTTATGATTTATACGGCATCATTGAAAGTTTCATAATAAAAACTGTAGTTTGAAGTATTGTATAATATTGTATAGTGATAGTATTTGCCTTAGCTAACCCTTTAAACAAATGTAAGAGACAGATATGAAGATAAGCAGACCTGCCATGTGGTTAGATTAGCTAAACAGCTCACCGGATAACAAACATCCAGCCAGAACCACGTCTAAATCTCACTAGTGTGCTTTTTTTTTTTAAATCCATTGCTTTCGGACATAGCCAAGTGCTAAGCAAATCAAACTCCAGCTTCATACATAAGAAACAGATGAGAGTAAAATTGATAGTCTCATCAACGCCTGGCAAGGAACATAATAAATGCATCTCCTGAAACTTGTACTGTTTTTTTTCTCAAGTTATGAAAAGACGAAAGGTCATGAAAGAGCTTCTGTGAGAGAGACTTACCTGTGATAAATTGATTATGTACATGGCTTGGCAACATGTTTTTTTTGGCATTACTGAAACAAATAAAAATCCATAACAACCTTTCATCACATGCAAGCGCAGGGAACTAGACTCCTGCAGCTCTTCTTTGCTCTGTTTACAGGCTTTAGAAAATCTAGGCTACGATGGGAGACTTTGGCTAATCACACTTCTTTGCAGAACGTAGCAGGAACAAGAAGACTTTAACCTGTTTTTTGGTGTGTAGGAAGCACAATATGCCCCCCTGACACCTGGGCTTACAGCGGGGAGGGGAGAGCTGCAGAAGGAAGGATTTAAAATGTTTCTTTTTTTTTTTTCTTTTTTTTTTTTCAGATTTCTATCAACAGAAGTTGTTAAATGAAGGCTGACATATACGTATAAATGAGCAGGGAGCTGTTTGCACTGTCGTCTGTTCTACCGCATACATCTAATCAGTGGTGGTATGTCTGCTCACACAGCCAAGCCCAACCTGGAAATGTGCTAATGTGATCAGGGATTGTATATTAAGTCATTATTGGTACTACAGGGGAACCTGCTGTCTCCAGCTGGACACAGCACTCACGCTACCTGTGAGTTTTGGCGTTATCCCAGATTTGCTCTGCCGAATGAGAAACTGTTTCCAGCCGGCCAGGCTGGCTCAGTCACCCCCCACCCTCCTCCTCCTCCTCCTCCTCCTCTTTTTTTTTCTTCCTTCTTCTTCTTCTGTTTACGTGTGTCACTAATTTTTATTCCAATCCACTCTCTGAAGTTGCGTCAGCCCCTCCTTCCTTCCTGACTTTTTCTTTTCACTCCTCAATTCCCAGCATAGATCTCTGTTTATTCTTTTCTCTGCTCTTTTTCTATTTTTTCTCTTTGAAATTGTTTATTTATTAAAGCCTCTAAAACAACTGTAATTTAATACAGGATAAAGGCTGGTACTAAGTAACTTTTGGTAGGGTTGCATCCAAACCTTTTATGGGGGAACACTGGCAAATTATCAAATGTTGGAAAAATGTCAGGGTCATACATTCAAATGTGCCTCAAATCTGTAGGATGAAAGGGAGTATGCGTAGTTTAAGCATGCATAGTACATCAGTAGAGTGATTTGAAACAGGCTTTTATGCCAGTTTGTACATCTGCACGCATGATCAAAGCTGATGACTTTGAACTAGGGTCCATTTGCCCTCATGAGAACTCTCTTAATCCAGTGCTTCCCAGTTTAGGAGCATGTAGCTGCAACACAGAAGCTCTGCTCATTAGAATTAGAGACATTAGTTACGACCAAAGGAACTCTATTTCACGCACATCTCCCCGACTGACTAAATGAAGCTTTGCAAATCCTCTACAGCTTTTAATAGCTGCCGCTAATATTACAGGTCACAAATGATTGCACCCTGAGACTCAGATTTGGCTGATCAAACACAGACTGAGATTATCAGTGTTATTTACGCTTGTATTTCTCTGGCATAAACACGCATTTATGGAAATGCAATCCTTCTGTGGTAAGACACAGCAATGATTTATGCCGAAATGATTCATGGAAAATGGGGCGGCATATAGGCAGATTCAACCCACAATCCAAAGTTGCTTTTTTAACTAGCATTTTTTCCCCCTCTTGTTTCCCAACTGAGACGTGGTTCTTGCTAATGCTTACATGTGCATGTATCACAAAGGCTCAGGCTGTGTTTCGGAAACACGAGTGGTCTGTATACAGAGTACAATGGTTACACCTTTACAAATCAATTATTAAGTCCGGACTAAATAATATGATGCGTGTCTTATTACCCAACAATTCAAAGCTTTTGGGGGCCTTGCCAAGGAGTAATGGAGCAAACACACGTAATACCATGCAAACACACACACATATATTTAAAAATCCCAAATGCACATAATTGGTTTCACACTAGCTCACACGAGTAGAAAACGCACAACTCAAATAAACACAAAGTCACAGGTACTCAATATATCGACTAATTAAAATAAAGGATTACTATGTTGAATGTGTGTGCGTGCGTGTGTGTGTGTGTGTGTGTGTGTGTGGGCACCGCTGCCATGCACACAGGCAGGCAGGCCTCACATTGCCCACAGCTACTCGGTAAGGATTCCCGATAAGGAGAATTAGTCAAAACTTGGGAGCTGCCAGTCAGCGCCAATTAAACTTTAATCTTGGGCTGAAACAGGCACAAATAAATTAAACCCTTGTGAGCGGCAATGTGCGCTCTCCTGATAATAGGGGATTGAAGTCGTCTCGAAGCGAGGCTGCATGTTCCCCAGCTCAGCCATGGCAAGCAGTGGTGCAGAGGGAACGGGGGTAAGGCTGGTGACAGAGTGAACTGAAAGGAACTCTCAAAGTTGACAGAAGCATACACACTGATATGCACACAAGGACGGGAACGCACATATTACAAGAATCCTCGATGCTGGCCAACAGAAAAAAAGAAAAAAAAAAAGGAAGAAATTATAGGACTTGATTTTTAGCCTGCGTGTTCCAGCTAGCATGATTCGTCTAACATCCCTGATCATTTAAAATAAAGGGAATTTCCTCTTGTGCTACAAGATCCTTTGTCTTCTTTATGACCTTCTAATGCTCTCACATTGTGGATGAATCTATGCAAATATCAATAAAGTTCCTTGCACCTTTTTTTTTTTCATGGTCGAGGCCTAAATATGGTTATTAGAAATGCTACCCAGGCATGCAATTGACCTTTTTTTTTCATATCTGCATAAAGCCGATGTATTTATTGTAAATGTCTTTGGACAATCTTGGGCTGGGATCACATTGGACCTCGCAGTGTGTGTTGGAATTTGATAACAAAACCATGCATGATGCTCCCAGTACCAAATGGAAATGATATTTTCAATCGCGTTCAGGTGTGGAAAACAGGCTAAAAGTATCAAGTTATTAATAATAAAGATAGATCTACTGTTCATATCAGCCAGAGGAAATGCTTTTAATGTTGCAATATTCAAAAGTATGGTTGTCTCCATGCACACTGTGTAGAGGGGGTTATTTCATTAATATTTTTTAATGAATTAGCACCCTTATCTCTATTTCCTGTGCCCGACCTGTGCCTAGCCTGGTGTTTAATTTCAAAGTCATTTTCTTGCTATATGAGCATGCAGTTTATGTATTAATGTCATGGGCCTCGTCAGCCAATGCCATGATTTATTCCAGAGTAGCGGTCACATACATTCTAATAACTTAAAAATAAGCCCCAGAGAAATGCTGTAATGAGAAAACAATAACATTAACAATATTAGCAACAATAATGAAAATAATTGCCGGTGAAGCAACAATGGTAATCACACATAGAGAAATACCTCTGTGTTTGACCGAATCGTACACAATTATCATGCATGTGTATATAATATAATTAATTCTATGTCTGAGCCTCTTAGCCTGGGGCGATCAGCATAGAATCAGTTTTGTATGTATAATAGATCAGAGCGCAGTTCATGAATAAAACAAACGTGGGGACTATGCAGCAGTGACTGTGAATGTTTGTCTTTGGACAGCAGAATCAAAGTGAACATGTAATATTGTGATAATCCATACTTGATGAATTCAAGGGGCTGACTTGCCTTAGCTAAGTTCAGCTAATTTCCAGACATGGCTTGCCTCCATAATTGAGTTTCCAATAACATTATGATTATTCCAGCCCACATGATAATTGAATTCAAGGTATTTTTTTTTCTTAACACTGCAATATTGTAGATGTGTGATTATTATGCATTTGCATGTAGATTTCAGTGCCTTCCTGAAACTCATCACTTTTCTTCTAACTGGATTTCCTATATTGTAGCATACATTTGGCTCATAACAAATGACGGGATCCCCTCTCCTTATGAGCACAGAGTCAATTATTCCAAAAAGTTCATTTTTATATCAATTTTACCCCACATAATGATATTGCAAAGAAGATTCACCCCCTGAAAAGTCTACTCGAAAAGTCTACCCAGCGCCGACCTGTTTGTCATACTCATTATACGTGAAAAGTGAATATTTTTACTGTTGAACTCATCAAATTCACATCACTGCCAACACTCCTCCCGCGCTTCCAGTCTGATCCTGCTTAAGAAATGCTATCAAACTTAGACACCATGGCCCCAATGCTCATCTGTTGCATAATGTAGACTGTATAGGCAGGAATGGCGCGGGTGTGAATGTAATTTTCATCAGGCTGATAGAGCCCCCACAGATCCAGCCTGTGCATACGGGTAAAGTAGGGGCACAGAACAGAGCAGGGAGCTGGCTGTTGAATATGGGAGTACTGCAGTTTTCTTTTCAGAGGCACAATGCACTAAATCCCCTTTTCTTACAGCTCTAGGTGAACTAGTTGGCAACTTCAAACTGTACCCCTGCATAAAATGAATTTTTGACAGTGCAACGCTGAGAAGTCAATGCATTCATACATGCATAGTAGCATAAATTGAGCAGACCCCCCTACAAGACCCCCAAAAAGTAGGAAATTATTTACCATATTGCCCTCCATCTAAGTCAGCGTCACACGCGCCTTTGTAAGAAAAAGAGCTTTTATTCTGGTGCTGATCAGCACAGATACCGCGCAAGTTCACAGCAAGAAGTGGGTGGTGTTTCAGCATTAGCGTAGCATTAGCCGCTTGCTCTGACTGCAGCTAGCTGTCACATTGGGGAATGACTGGGCAACTAGTTGATGCTTTAAGCTACTGGGCGCACATGGATGGTTGTGAATGGAAGCTCTATCCATTCTCATCATTTGGAGTAGCCACAGGGCCTGTACAGTGAGGATGGCACCAGCCAAGACATTATGCCAGAGTTTAGCTGTTGTTTTGCATAAATGTTGAATCATGCCAGCGTCCTTTTAGTGTGTAACAACAGCCTGCATTGATATTGATTTAATGCTCACTAATATTTAAACTGCCCTGAGGGATCAATACTGTTGAACATGATTTAATATGGCCTACTAGTACAGATATAAATACAGCCACATAACACAGAAAATCGATTATTTGGTCTCAGATTTAACTTTTTTAAAAAGAGACAACAACTCTTTCATGTCTTATTTTAAACTGAAAATATTTAATACTTTATTAAATCAAAAATGGCCGCCAGGGATCATCAGTACTGTACAAATACACCAGTAGACATTTTCCTTTCCGTCCTTTTTTAGCGGACATCTATCATTTCGGAAGTAGACGGAATTCTTGTTGATGAGGAAGAATGGGGAAGGGAAAGGCAGAAATAACGAGCAAAGAGAGGTTGCAACAACTTTTAACAAAACATGACATGCGAATGAGTGCTGAGTCCTCATTTACATATGCTGACATTTTGCGGAGAATATTTCAACGTTAGGCTGAGCTGTAATGAACTCCTGCCAGGGAGCAGTCAAGGAATAATGTTTCCATAAAGGTAACCTGTCCACATCTCCTGCAGGAGAAAGATGTGGAGGAGGAAAAGAGACATTTTTCTCGCTCCCCCTCTCTTCTTCAATACTGGGTGTTTGGCAACAAAGGGGTATTTTTCTTTCAGCACACTTCATCCATCTTGGCCGATACTGATTTAGTGTATTTTTCCACCCTTTTTACAGGCTAATTGCGCACAGCAATGGTGAATTTGTTAGTGGTGACACCTTGCCTACCCATTGGGAATGCATCTCATTACCGGACGCAATGTCCAGGAACATCAGATATTATTAGCTGTCATTAATCTGCCATATATAGTGAAGGGGGAGAATGGGGAGGAGAGAAGGGCAACAAAGGACATAAAGAGACAAATATGATGGCTGGCAAGGGGTTGTGTGGTAAGGTCAAAGTTCGCAAAGGTTAGCAAGAACCCAGGTGGGCTAGAGGAGGTGGTGGAGATTATGAATGATAGCATTTGGATGGAGTCTAAAGTGAAAATAAACTTAATGATTGTTGCAGCACACAAATGCAATGCAACTTTATTTTCTCAACACGCACACACGGCTTAAGATTTGACTTGCTCACGTATCAAACGACTAAAAAAGTTAAATACTGGAATGACAGGGTTTTGTTTAGCACAGCACTTCCAAAAAGACAGGAATAAAGTCTCATGCTTGCTACTTCCATGCAAAGAAGGAAAATAAAATAGAACATAAACAGCAGGTGACTCAACTTTGAGTGACCGTAATCAACACATATAAATGCATTCCTAGCTCCTAATTTCAATAAGTAAATGTCTCATTGCCAGTGCACCTCTTATATTTATGAATTCCAACTCCATTGTGCTAAAATATTTACATCAATAATATTCAGATGATTTTATTTAATAACTTTTAGCATTAAATGTGTTTCATGATATCCCCCAATTTCATTTAAGGTGCTGCGGACTTGCTTTAAGTCCTACAGTGACTGAACAGAGAATGCAGATGTGTGTTTTTTCCATTTTTTTCTCTTTATAAACAGATCAACTATTGGGTCTGCTTTTGTCATGTTTCAAACTGCGTTTTGTTCTCAAATCCCATTTGACTAAAATGAATATGACAACCCTAAACTAGATTTTCAGAACAAATTCAGTCTCTTTCAATGCGGTCTGATTGTTGCCCAAAAGAGTGTGCTTCTTTCACACATATGTTTGATTTGATACAGCATCTTTGGCTGTTTTTCCCGCACAGCCCCGCCTGAAGACTGCTACATGCATACTAGATAGGATTACACCTTCTAAGCAGATTTCGTTGTGGAAGGGTTAACACAGATCCCCCTGCTTTGCCGAACAAACAGGACACCATCTGAAGACACAGGAACTAACTAGGCTCTCATTAAGACCATTTTCTTTTTTTTCCTCTCTCTTCTCTAGAGTTGAGGAGGGGGGTGTTCTGTCCTGCTTTTTTGTGTAGAAGAAGCACGTTGCAGCCTCCTGCCGCGTCGCCTGGCTCTTTGAGTGAGATGGAGTATATGGCCTAATGACTAAAAGTTCCTCTATAAAAAGTATACAGCACAGCTCCCTGCAAATTGAGTTTCCTCTTTGTGCCAATTGAGGGTGGTTTATGTAGGCTGCGGGGAGTTCCTTTGAACTCTCATTCCAAAAAAACCTCCAGATTCCTGGGTAACCCCCCCCCCCACGCCTTTCCTATTTCTCTCCCACCAGTAGTTCAAATAGAGGAAGAGGTGGCTGCGTCTCAGACACCCAAATTTACGCCACATTTATGCACAGAGCAACAATCAAGACATAATGTGAGTGAGAAAAGAAAACATGTCAAAATGAGGTTAGGATGGCACGAAGCAGGTGTTTCTCTTCTTCTTTATTGTTAATAAATGAGTTTGTAAATTGAACTTTATTGGATTAAACTTTCTAATGGTGTTTAGAGCAAGTCTGGAAAAAAAAGTCATTACACACAATAATGGTGTCTGTATTTAAAGTCATATGTTCACAGAAGACAAACATCCTTTAGTTTCTTGACGGAAAAAAAAAAAAAAGAAAAACGTGGCAAAATGTGGCGAGAAAAAATAATCATGACATCAGTGGGAAAATTATCTTTAATGTGTGAAAAAATAAAGAAAAACGTAAACCCTAACAATGCAATTTTAGGGCAAATGTTAACATAATAAAGTCAAACCATGTTTAATTAATTCATTTCTTCAAAACTAAAGCAGTAGAATAATTCTCCAGTCTCCAAATTCCTCTCCTGTTTAACTTTTTCCCCATAACTGGTCTTATAAAAAAAAAAAAACATATATAAATTAAGGAGCCCTGCTTGCAATAAGAACTTGCCAAGAGGTACTTGCTGTCTGTTTTTTTGTCCTCAGCTATCTTTATTGCCAAAAGCGAATGTTGGCGGCATCCCATGTGGAAGCAATGGGGGCCCTGATGCCCAGGACTCAGCCAAGTGGCAGCGTTTGTTTTCCATGTCGGGGGCATGAAAGCTGGGCTCGTTCTACACTAATCAAAACCCCCCAAAAAAGGTCTCAGTATAAATCCTGAGACCTCTTCTTCTTCTTCTTCTTTTCCCCCACCCCACCATTTTCACAATTATGCACATGCATTGCCATAAATCTAATGCGCTTTCATGATCTGTGGGAGCGGAGTACATAAAACGTGTTTGCCGGATTTGCATACAAACATACTTATTCTAAATCCCCCTCAGAAGTTGTAAATGATTGTCTTTTCCTGAAATACATCTCAGCAAATTGTATTTGGGCATGTTTATGAATCCTATTATGGCATGGGTTTTATCATATTTTGTGGACAGTGATGGCTTCTCAGCATAGCTGTTAAGAAGAGGGAGAGTTGGGCCTTGGGCGATAGACTTTGTCATTTGTTTCAGATGGGCGCTGGATTCCCCTTCATTGCTCTATGACAGGTTCACGGTACCAAGATGGATCTCTGCTAAGTCTCTGCAAGAAGAGTAATTCAGTAACTACTGTCTACTGGATGAAAGAGGCTTCACTTACTGTTCATTTGGTCTTTGGTGCAGCACTTTTGAATGCATTATTTGGAAACCTTTGATTGTGGCCTTTTCAATTCCCCCTTCTTTTTTTTTATACCCTGTAAACATCGTGACATAATCGAGTGAACGGTTGCATAATAAGGCTTCTATAAAGCAGTATTTATCAAGAGCTGGAGAGCTTCTGGGCAGGGAAGAGTAGGAAGACTTTGTTAGCTGTGCCTGAGAGGCCTGGCCTGCCAGAGAGATTGTAATATCTCCTTGCTGTGCTTCCCTGTAGCATCTGAACAGCCAGCGTAAAGTACTGATGGCATATACTATCAGGAAGTAAATAACAATCCAGGTGGGGATAGTCTGGCTTAATAAAAAAAATAGGAGTACCGCATCTTGTTTCGGGTAGTATTTTTAGCTTTGAATGTTAACCACATTACTTAGTAAATCATGGACATGTCAGCAATGTCAGGCGTTTGAAATATTTTTTTCCTCACTGCCTCTTTTCCTTGTTTTATCTGGTTGGGCCAGCCGAGCTCATTGAGTCTGTCAGAATCAGCCATTAATTGGTGGGACAAGCTGTTGAGTGGGAAGGTCATAAACATTTCAAGTGTTATAAAACTTTCATTAAGTTCTCACGATATCGCGCCAGTGAATGACCCGCTTGCTCTCTCGCTCTCTTTTTTTTTTTTCTTTGTCTGGTCGGTGTTGAAGAGGGGAATGATTGCGAACAAGCGGCCTCTTTGTGGCGGAGGGAGCCTTTTTCAAACTGTCTCGGCCTCTTGACTTGTCCTAAGCCAGAGATCAGAGCTTGGAAAGTGGCAAAACAAAGGGCTGATTTAATGAGATTGTAAAACAGGCCGAGGAAAAGGAGGGGGTTACCAAATAGCCAGACTGCCAGCTCTGGTCCATTTCAAAAGGTCTTTTCAGGATCTCTTCTAAGCCGTCTCAATATGAGCAAGAGGAAAAAAAAAAATCAAAGGACTCCGAATGCTTCGACAGATTTTGACATGAAGAAGATGTGGATATTTGCCTGCTGTTTTCCACACAAAGTGGTCGCATTCCTGAAAAAGAAAATAGCACCACATTTCTTTTTTTTTCTTTTTTTTCACACTTGTGAATAAATTCCTGCAGTCAAACTAATATTACAGCAATTTGTGTAGTTACAATTAGATTATTTTTTAAATGAGGGTGACTGAAAATATAAAGCAATTAAGAAAAATCAATTACACTTGGAACAAGTCCTTACAACCGCTTTCAGCTTCAGATCAGTTCACTTCTCAAAGAGTGCAAAAAAAACGCCGGTCTGGTTTGATCTGCAATAAATAAATAAATAAATGAACCTACCAATTATGATAGTCATAAGGCGGGACTTCTTGTTGTTTAGACACACCCTATAAATAGGACCGGCACACATCATAAAGGAAACAACATTCTCATTCATGTCTCTGGCTTCTTACTTGCTCTTTCTAAGTAATGCCAGCATCATGTTTATCACTGTAAATCTGTCACGTATCTTCTCCCTCCAAAAATCTCTGTGGAATTAGACCATTTAACCCCTCCTCAGTTGTCAGTAGGGGGGGGGTGAACAGAGCAATGGTAGGAGGGGAAGGGGAGAAGAGGAATGAAAACAAGCCAGAGTTGAAGCGATAACCATCAGGGTCCTAAACCCATTATCTGGCCCCTGTCCACTGTTGAGTGTCAGGAGTCACACCCAGGTCCAAGTTAGCCTGGAGCTGTTGACCTGATGGTCTCCGCTGACATTTCCATTCAGATGAATGGCTCTTCGCTGCATGCTAGGAAGTGTCCAGTTTGACCTCTACCTGCCCCAAGATTCCCTCTCTTATTAACTGGGCTGTGGCCCTCTGTCTAACCTGTATTCTATTGCCTATCACCCCCTCCCCAGCTGTGAGGCTCTGAAGGCTGAGCCGTCTTCAGTAATAATGGAGGACAAATGAAGCCAGGCAGCCCTAATGGTGGTGGTTTTTAATGACACTGAGCTTTTGTGCTCCTTTCATTTAGACAAGAAGTGAGAGATGAGGAGGCAAACTGCCGCAGCACTGCGACAGTTAAACTGTGGTGAGTGGCGCACCCTCATTTTAAGGTTATAGGACACAGTTAAGTTCCTGGCACAGGCAGACGTGTAAGTAATGGGCTCGTTGGGGGAACTGTGCCTTGTACAGCTGTTTCTTTTATGCTCCTTAATTTGCTTGGAGGAGAAAATAAAGCATGTGATTGTGTCTTTAAGGAGGCCCATGGACTTGAGAGACCAAATACCAAAAGGACCATCATAGGTGCACTGTAGTTAACCAATGTAATTAGCAAGAACACAAGTAATCAGTCCGGGGAAGTGTGTCATTAAACGGCATCCCTCCATGATTAATTTGCCGCTCATAATGACGAAATGAACCTTCTCTGTGTCCTTAATGACCCTGGTTAATCTTTTAAAGAAACGGAGAGGAGAGCAGACAACGAGAGCTAGGGAGCAGAGGGAAACTTGACAGCGAGAGAGGGAACACATATTGATTGCTTCCATCAATTGTTTGCGGCGTTATATGATTTCTGCCAAACCCAAACTGGATCACTGAAATGCTATTTCAAGTGGTTTTGGAAAGTGGTTAAGCAGCAACAGACACTTAAACAGATCCAGCTCACGGTGATCTGTTTTGTCGGATAAATCCCCTTACAAAGAGAACAGAGGCAGCACATGGTGCCCAGCATCTTGCATCGTGCTCTCTAAAGTGGAGGTGGCAAAAAAAGATTAGTGTGGGGAAAAGAACCCCTATTACACGCCCCGTTGCATAATTAAACACACCTCTATGTAATTCATTCTGCAGTGGAGTACATATTTGTCTTAGTTATTTTTTTCTTACGCTATGATAAAGCAGAATTAACCATTTGAATTAATCATGGGAATTAAAGCTTTTATAGGCCCTTGCGTCCAGCCAGCTGCACTGGCCACGGCCTGCCTGCTTAACACCAGAAGTGCCAAGCATATGCTCATTGGAAGGAGGAGGGCTGATAGGAAGGCCTGGGTGGGCAGGGAGGAGGTCCCTGTGGAGCCCTTCACAATGAAACACAATATCCTCCTCCTCAGACGCGTGCAATGACTTAAACACTCCATTGTATTAAATATGAATGAGGTTCCCTATTGTCCTGGTGCGGGCGAGCGGGGAGACAGTGTTGTCGATTAGCCACATGATTAAGCAGATGACACGGTAGGGGCCACAGAGGTAAATAAAGGCCGCCTTCTGTCATTTCCTCATCCCCAAGGGGGCCCCCCCGATGCCTCTTCACAAAACTTAGCACTGTTAAAGCCAATTGACAGAAAAAGTGATAATGTATGACTGTGAAAACAGCTGAGTGACAGAAAGGAGGGAGGGGACGGACAGAGAGGGAGATTAACTGGCTTGGAAGTGGATTTGAAGGAAGGGGAGAAAGTGAGATGAGAGGAAAGAAGGAAGAGAATTTAAAGAGGGACGAGACAAATCCGAATGATGAAAAAA
>VUQG01019567.1:19947-31580 GCA_015106755.1 Etia nguti | reverse complement strand
AAAGAAAAAAAAAAAAAACCCCCCCCCCCCCCAAAAAAAAAAAACCCCACAGAGAAGGTGATGATGTTACTGAGAAAGAGGAATGTGAGAAAAAGAGAAGGGCAACATGAGGCTGGGGAGTTACAATAAGAAGTGCCTTTGATTAAACAGGCAGGATAATTCAGTCATGCTCCATGTCAGGTGTTTATTATCACATTGTAGCATTTGCATGTGAAAAAGACGCTAGCGCTTGCTTCGCCCCGGCCCGTTTTCCTGCCTTTTGATTGGCTGACAGCGCATCTGCGCTACACTGTTGCAAAGCCCCCCTGTTAGGAGTGCATGAACCCATTCAAGGCTATTCACAGAGGGCCCAATATGTCAAACGGTTATTATTGGCAGCGTTAGCCAGGGAAACAAATAGAGGCGGAGAGGCTCATAATGAAAGGGAATAAATTGTTTTAATCAATTCTCCTCATTAATCAATTTGGAGCAATATGTCAAAGATGCAGTCCCAGATGATAAGGCTGACAAGTCACATAAAGCATTATTTTGTAAATTCTTCAAATCTTAAAGTAATATTAAGGGATATCTCTTTGTTTTTCTAATTATTACTAATGTTTTTATTATTGATGCAAACCAATGTACCTGTCTATTTTTAGTACTGAAGGCAATATGGATGCAGTATAAATTAAAATGTCAAAGGTAATTTCACTACAAAGAAAACCACCAAAAGCCATAACTTAGAGGATCTTCTTGTCATTTCTTCTGTAGTTATTAACCTCTCTTTACTCGCCCTTCCTTGAATCCCCATGTTGTTGAAAAGTTTGCCACTTGCATAGTTTTACCTATAATGTGTCTCTTTTGAAAGATTTAACTGACTCGCCCATCTAAGCCTCCCCCTCCCCCTACCCACAACGCCCACTAGCCCCCACCTATCCCGTCGCGGGACATTCAGGTAACTAATCTGCCTTTAAATATGTCTCGAAGGAAGCTCGGCTAATTAGTATCGGAATTTACTGCCTTCACTTTTATTGACTTGTCCTACTTCTCCGATAATTAACTAATGAGTAAAGTAATGAGCTATGTCGTTCAGTCTTGCTGTTCAATTAGGGTGCAGAATCAATTATTGAAAATAGTTTCTGATGCCAACACCGCCTGGTATGGCGATTGCATGCAGAGAGGGGACAATGCTGATATGACCAAAGGGAAGGAACTTTGTAATGTTTTTGACTGTTTTGAGTGAATACCACACCTGAAATAAAGGCTTTACCTTCCATCATGCTGAAGTGAAAGCAAGAAGTGAACCTTGTCTTGTCACATTTTCTAACTCTTATTAATTTGTATGTTCAGAGTTGCTGACAAAACGTGAGCATAGACCAGGCCTCTGCAGTATGTAACCCAACATGAGCCTCCCCTCCAAAAACCCAGTGGAGCTGGAGCTGTATGAGGTCTCTCAGTAAACAAAGTGTCATTGAGGTATTTCCGAGCTTAACAAAAACATTGGGTTCATTATAGAAAATTAATTAGAGTAACACGCTCCCAAGTGTTTTGGCTGATAATGAACTCTCTATCTTGTCAGGCCAATTTAGTCTGATGCTCTTTGATAATTATGTTTACATCAAAATCAATGCCCCTTGTGATGAAATGGAGCCTATTACAATTTATCATGTGATCCAATATTATACAAAGGCAATACAGTAAAGTTATGTGGTTTGTGATAGCAATGTTTTCAAAGTTTGGATGTGTATGTGTGTGTGGTTGTGGGGTTTTTGCAATCCATGTAATCGGTTATTAAGTTATTTACTCAAATGAGCACGCCATTACTGTTAAAATTGTACCTTTTTTATAACAGAGGACAAGCTTTAATGAAGGAACGGTATTATGACTGGCTTTTACTTAAGGTTGTTGTAAAACAGGAATTGCTAGCTTTTATCTAAATTCCTCATTGTGAGAAAAATGAACATGTTTGTTGCTGGTTATGTGGTCCATGAGCTAATATTACCTTGTTGTGCAGTAAGGTACAGTAGAGCGGTAGAGGTGCAGTGGGCCGTACATCCTCTGGACAATACAATCAGCACGTAAAATACATTACAAAGGAGTTCTCATTGTTACTGCAAAAGTAGGTAGATCAGAGGAAATTCATGAACTCATTTCCTCAATCCTGAAACAATCCAGAGTGATTACACTGACTCTGCACACGCTCATTAGGATTCTGTATGTGCCAATGGGGGAAATGGAGGGTTAGTTAACTTCTGCAGAATTTCTAAGGACAAAACTGATTTTGCGATAAGGAAGTTACTTTTTGGATGTATGGTAATATTCTTCTGCTACCCAAAGTTAGTTGTCTCTGAATTTTAACTCATGTCAGTTTTAGCTTTAAGTAAACTGATTAAAAAAAATAAATAAATAACATGAACAGTTCATGCTAGCTAGAACACAAAATTATAACATGGATGTCATAGTGCGGGCAATAGTAATAGACATGCATTTACCCTGTTTGTATTTATGTCATATTTTATTATATTACATTAGAACATACAGATATAAACAAATATGCCATTCTTTTTGCTATGTTGCTTTTAAATAATTCTCAACATGATATTATTATTTTATTTGAGTAACCTCTATCATTTAGTCTGGTAATATCTTAACCTCTATAAATATCTGTTGTGTTTGTAAATGTAAGTTAGGTTAGAAACTATTCTTGACTCATTAAAGCTCATTTGTTAAAAATGAGTTATTTCTTGAATAGTTAAAATTATTCTACAAAAATTTTAATATTTTTCAAAACCAACGACACCCAACAATCTAAAATAACAGACTAAACACTTTTAAAGTGACATTATTAGGTACTACTACAGTAATGTTATTAATTTGAAGACTGCTCTTGTTTGATATGGAAGGTATTTTTTAAGACAGGCTTATACAGCATTAACTTTACTTATGCAGAAGTTCTTTAGAAATTCTAAAGAAGTTACTTTTTGGATGTACAGTAATTTTCATCAGCTCCCTAAAGTTAAAGCTCACACCAATTTTATCTGTCCGATGAAATTAACATGAACACTTTGTGCTAATATAGGTAGAAAATTGACACTGTTCACTAAACATTTAATTACATTTTATGTAATAATAACACTTAAAAGTACAAAAATGAGACAACAGTACTAACTACTAGACCACTATAGCACCTGACTGCTTGCATTAAAGTGAATACTGCCTTGTTCGTATTAGTGAAAGTATACCAACTGTACTGTTAGTTAGTCTATGTATATGTGCTCCTTTTAGCAAAAGACGACTAAGTGTATTTCAAGCAGTCTGTATGATGTGAAAGAAAATGTATAACAGATGTTATAATAGCCCGAGGCTTCCCACAAGTTATTTTTCTTAGAAAACAGCATTGTTATAAAAAGGTAGCCACCCTTTTAACGGCAATAATCTTGCAATGTGATGTTGTAATTTTTAAAAGTAATGTTACTGAATTATTTGTTACATCAAGCTCTCAGAAAAATTCAATATGACTTTGCCATCACAGTGTGAGGCGTATAGGTGACAGAACAGGAAAATTCTACCACTTTACGACATTCGAAAAGAAGCCTGGGAAAGGATACCGGCGTGATTTAAGTAACAGTGTTGGAAAATTTAAAGGACTTGTGGAGTCATGCCAGTGCTGGTTGGTGTAACTGTGGTGGAAACATGAATAAAGATAGTTGGATGAACTCCCAGTTTTTCATGGCTGAGTCATTGTTTTTAAAAATGTCCACATGAAGACACATGTATAGTGTGTCTTATGCAACAGCAGTGACAGGAATTGTAGTGTGCATGTACTACAAGTATACCTGTGTGTGTGTGTGTGTGTGCAGTTTCATTCCACTGCTTAGCTTTTCTGGTAGTAAGCCGACAGATCATAAAAAAACGGTTCTACTGATAATTAAAGCAATGAAGTTGATGTTTGATGTTGATGAATGATTAAACAAAGACAGGAGGTATAAACACTAATTAAGTGGTTTTTGCATAACATCAGAATAACATCAGAATTATGAAAAAAATAGGAAAAAAGCTGAAGCGCGAGCATTTAGAGAGGGGAATGGGACGAAAGAGGTGGATTAAGGTCCTGCAGAAGGAGAGAAGAGGGGAAGACACGTAAACATCCCACCACAGTGTTTTGGAGGTATCAATATTCTATTAATATTCACAATGCCAGAGGTCTGGTATGGTCTGGTATGCCAGTCAGTGTTGAGCCGATGTGACAGGCTCCCGGAAAGACGCTAAAGCCAAGGACATTAAATTCCCCCTGACAGCAACCTTGGAGACCGTCCCAGGCACGCGTCGCTTCGACTGCGGTAAATCAGAGAAATAAACTCAAAAGAACATAATGGAGTCGGCTCTCATCATTATTATGACAAGCAGGTTTATTTAGTGTACAGTTGGCTCTCCTTCTGTGTCTATGCGTGTTTATGTGTGTTTGTGCTTGCCTTGCTAAGCTTTAATAAGCCAACCAAGAGTGACTGTCAACTGTCAGAAATTCCTATGTGCTAAAGCCGTCGTTTGACTTTCCACGTGGTAATGCCAAAAGATTATGAAGAAATTACCTCGAATGCAATCAAGAAGCCACACTCATAAACAAAAATTAATAAATGAACACCTAGTGCTTACTTGCAGATTAAGGAAATGTGTCATTCAGTAAATGACACACATTCACCCGGGAGCGTCATACTGATTAGATTCCCAAACCAAGATATTAGCGCATTACATTTTTGTGATTTTATAATTTTCCGTTATTACATCAAATATATACATTTTCATGTCACATTGCTGCATTTTGAATTCCAGTATATCAAGAATTTATTGCAACAGAGATATCACAGCTAGCACACTTGGAACAATACAGATTTAACCTTTGGCCATTTTCTTATGTACAGATCCAAGATGACACATTTCTCGCTAATTCATTTTGTGGCATACAGTATGTAGATCATGGGCTTTATGATTCCAGAGATGGGGATAACCCTCATACCTCCCTGCCAACTACATACTGTATTTGTTTTTCTGATTATATCCACAAAATGAGAAATAAAACAACAGCTTATGGCACTGCAGACAGCCTCAAGCGAGCTATCTGGGGGTCCTCTATCATCCATGTCTTCCACCCCCCACCCCACCCCTCCTTATAATAGAAGCCTTGGCCAAACCTTATCATCACTGCTTCTATTTGAATAGTATCACATGCTGGCCAGAGGAAATGGAGATGTCATAAAAAATTGTATTGATTTTTTTTTTGTACTTGTTGTCGCCATACATTAATTTCACCAAATAACTATAGCGCTCCTGTTTTAAGCCCGGCTTTTGTGGAATGTGTCATTTTTTTTTTTTTCTCTCCCCTCAATATGTCGTAACAGATTCTAGTGACGTTATCTTTCAAGTACAGTGTGACTGATCCTTCTGCATGTTGTCAGTCTCCTGAAAGAAAGGCCTTTTTGACACGCACAACCACACTGCAGCAGGATTTAACGTGACATGCTGAACAGTAGACTGTAGATGACCTCCTAGTCCCATCCAAGGACTGTGGCTGTTTTAGTTTGCGTTCATGTACATCTGTGTAAATGAAGATACGCACTTCTATGGGGCATATCTGTATTTATTGCCTGTTTTTCCTTGTAAGAAACCTGCCTGCTTGCACTCATTGTGTGAGTGTCGTTCCTGTGTGTGCGATGTGCGATGTTCCACAATGACATATTCACACCTTCTAAAGACAGAACCAATGTCCACACACTTAGGCTGTTGTCCTTATACCCCCTTCACCAACGCCAGTTTCTCCTCTCCAGGTCACCTGGTGTAAGCAGGTGACAAGCTCTGTGGAGGTGTGAGTATGTGTATGTGTTTACCTTTAACTCTAGCCAGACACATCTGTCAGGTGTCAGTCACAGGGATTAGACAGAGATTTATCTGGGCAGGAAGCACTGCTGTGAGTTTTGTTGCACCAAAAACAGTTTATTCATTAGATGATTGGGTTGTATATACATTTTTTTGTTCTTAACAAATGTGTGTGTGTATCTCTGTATGTATACAAGAGTTTGCATAAGGTCAGTTTATGTTTGTCACCTCTGTCACACACATATTAAACACACAAGCACAGCAAAGATTATTCCATACGCAGTATAAGCAACCCCCACCGCCCCTCTAACAACACTCAGCACAAAGTAGTGACACAAAGAGGCACCAATGAGGAGGTCAGCACAAAAAAAAAAAAAAAAAAAAATCAGAAGGGGTCAGCATATGTCCAGTCGGCGTACAACACCTCGCAAGACAACTGTCCCAACCAAGCAGATTGGGTCTCTCCTACAGCTCCAGTGTGGTGTGGTGCACGGCTGTGTGTGTGTGTCTGTGTGTGTGTGTGTGTGCACGTGCGCATGCGATGCTCTTCATTGTACAGTGCGTGCATGTACTGACCCATGTCACGTACAATACCGCACAAGTGAAGATGGGGCAGAATAGCAGGAGAGCTGCATGGGCAGATTTGGGTGTTGCCCCCAGGGTGTGTGCTGTGGTCTCCACAAGCTCTGACGTGACAGGCCTTAGACCCATATTTTTGTGCCTTGATTATACTGCAGGTCCAGGTAATGAGGTTGGAGGGATAGGCTTGAATTTTATCTCCAGTACGGAGAATGTTTAATTCAGACAAGAACCTCTCGACTCATTAAGGCTTAGAGAGAGAGACGGAGAGAGGACAGTAGCAGCGGTGCTCGCAACTAATTCAAGGACATTGGACAAGACAGTCCTTAACAGATATAATGAGACATCGTTCTATACAGATATGTTTTAAAACATGGCTTTAAAATAGAGACGCTTTGAAATGACCATTTTTTACATTCTTCATATGAAATATGGAAATTGAAGTTAGGAAATAGCTGCAAAGTAATTGTTTAACAGAAGTCTTTAAAGTGTTTTATACACCCTCCGGAACAAGTAACTTACAAATAACACGACCAAATAAAATAACTGGAAACGTGAAAAATGGATTAAAGAAAAATAATCTGGAGAATCTGTTGGAAATCTTCTCGGTGAATGCAGACTTTTACAAAGCACAGGGTTTGTCTTTATAATAAAACCTCAGTCATTAGGTCAGTCAGTGGCACAGTAAAGACATAACATCAATGGCTACAGCACACTACAGTCATGGATGTGGGTCCCTATTTGTTGTTTATGTTCTGCCTTCCGCCACAGCCACTGATCCATCCAAAGTTAATCACTCCAAACAGCATTGCAATTAGTGCAGTTTGGAGTCAAACATCCATCTCCTAGTCTATCTATCACCATTTTTTTTCTCTATGTGGTAATATTCCCCAATTAAAGGATTATTGTAGCCTACTTCATCAAGGGCTAAAGTAATCAAGATTAATCTCAGTGAGCTGACACGCGCTGTTTGCTAAGGAACACACAGAACAATTGCTCTGGGCGAGCATCATTAGGAAATGCAATAAAATTAGGCAAACTGATTATATTTCAGAACTGGGGAGCAAAATAAAAACACAATTTGGGGAGGGCTTCAATTATGGTGGCAGCGCCTGCTTGTTTGAACATCAGCCATTAAACCACTTTACAGTTGTACAAGGCGTAAGTTTCGTCCACACAGGACACATGTGCACCCGTATACAGGTGTTTGTCTTCTTTTTTCTTATGTTGCATATCTCTGGCTTCCTCTAGAAGGCACATTCTTGTATATATTTTATTCATGCAGGAAGGCTAACTGCAAACTACTTTCAGCCAGCTATTGACACTGATTTGGTCTTAGCCAACGGCTGCAGCTATCATTTAAGGCTTCTTTGTCAATTGGTATCTAATAGGGGTTAAGTGTTTTGAAATCTGTCTTTTGAGGAAAACACCACCAGAAGGGAAGATTTAATTTAACTACAGCTCAGATGGAAAAAGGAGTGCAATATGAGCACTGCTGGATTTTTTATTTATTTTTTTTAACTTATGTGCACGTGAGTTTTAAATTGCATTTGCATTTAGGTTTGCGTGAGAATTCGCTGGGTGCTGTCCTTGTGTTTAGTTTATTTTTCTGTGTTTCCCAGTAGCTTGGTGGAGTATACCAGGACAATCTATTTATGTCATTCATGGCCACTCAGTAGTGAACAATACTCTGAAACACACACTGTGATTTGCCGGTTAGCAGTGAAACCATTTTAAATGCTTATTAATCTTGCCTAAGGCAAAACTCTTCCTCCTCCTCTTTCCCCAAAATGGGAAAATGAATGAAAATACATGGAAATATGAAAAATACCTTATCTTATCACTGGATGGAGGTAATATTGTGTGATCCCTTGCTGAAATAGCTCTGAACATTCCATGAATATATTTTGAATATTCCCATCGCCTGTGTTTGAATTGATGTACAGCGGTGTGTACAGGGATTTGTGTTGTGTGTCACCCTTATCATAACATTTTCCCAATCAACGCTGACAAGAAGGACCACTTTCCAGTCATTTAGATTGGCTGAGGGAATGAAACGGAACGCCCTTATTGTTTTTCCTCAGCAGACATATCCTAGACTCTCTTCCTTACCTTGGATTATTGCATGTGGCAACAGACAAAAGCTGAGCTTAGCTGACTGACATAAGTGATGATGTGCAAAACAGAGGTACATTATGTCTGCATCTGACACCTCCACTTTTCATAAGATGCGGTCCCTCCCTTAGAGGGAGCAAAGCAATAGATGAAGGTGTACATCTTTGTTTTGCTTGAAATAAAGAATTTATTGTTTAAAAATGCAGGCTAAAGAGAGAAATTTATATTTAATCTATTCTCTATTGTAGGCATCACATTTTAAGGTATTCCGTTCAACAGGTCCTTTGCTGTCACTGGATGCAGTTAGAAGATACTGTATTTTCCTCATTTGTGGCTAAAGCTGTTAAAATGTGTCTTTTAACCCGTTTCTATAAACCTAGCTAAACATTTTTATGCCTAAATTTAACCAAGCAGAGACAGGAAAAAAGTCACAAATAAAAATCTAGTAAGTACAGTAGTGTAATTACGCAGATTGGCTATACCTTCTTCTTCTTCTAGAAAAATTATTTTTGGAGCATGTTGGAAAATGATGCTAAAAGGGTACAACGTGCATTAACATCTGACTGTTTTGACAAAATATCACATGACGAGTATTACAAGTTTGGAATGAAGTGACCCTTTTGCGAATGTAACCACAAGTTTACCTCAAGTTGTAATCCAGTAGTAAAACCCGAGACTGCATTATATTACACTAGAAAACATGTAAAACCATTCTGAGGCTGTCAGTTGTTAAATTAGTGGCTTGCTCGTTACATTATTTCCAAATAGCAAACATGCATAATACTAAATGCTGCAGCTTGTATGAAACATGGGTCACCACATTAGCTCTACGTTGCATATTTTGGCAGATTTTTACACCAGATGCCCTTCCTGAAAAAAACACCCTAGAGCCCCGTGTCTCCTCCTGGTGTCAAACTGGGATCTTTTGCTTGCTAGGTGACGTGTAAAGCACTCCACTAACCACGATTATGGAAAGAAGAAACACGGCTTTACTTGGTTAAAAATTCATATACAACACAAAAACATAGATTAAATCAGTTTTTGCATGTTTATTTAAGTTTTTACATTTTAGGAAATGTTCTTTAAGAAAAAGAAAATTTTGTATTTTAGCTTGGTTTTGCATGCTGCATCTGATATGAAGGACAAAAGCCAAAAACTGCAGCGAATGGGGGGAAAGCAGAAAATTAAATTGTCTGGCAAGTGAAAAGTTTGGCAATTCGAGTGGCGGGTGAGTTTGATAGTATCTAATGAGCAGATGAACTGTGTCATAATGCATCTCATCAACCAAACATTATGTTTAACACTACTATGAAGAAAGGAATATGTTATGACTGCACTGAATAGATGATACAGTCCTGGGTCAAGCTAGAGGGCTGCATTATGCAGCTTTCCGAATGTTCGGATTATTTATATTATATTTTACACTGGCCCTCTGCCACTGATGAGTTCTGACCCAGTGAATGACTTTCTTGAATAGCATAATAGTTCATTTATTTGGGGTCAATTTTATATTTGCAGCCCACATATGGATGAGAACACATGAAATCAATACAATAACACACACATATGCCACTATGTGATATTCATTGTTCTGAGAACATAATCAATACGCTCATAAAAAAAAATCAGGATGACCTTATGGCACTGCATAACCCACTTGCTTATGATTAACCTTGTTCACATTGCGCCATTGACCTGTGCCTATAGACCTTATAAATTATAAATACAGTTCATTATCATAGTCCAGTCATTAAGGGATATCATACCCTACACATAAGTGTTTCGTTTTTGTCCCAACTGAGATAACTCTCTCATTGTTTTGTTTTTTTCAGTTTAGTTTAGTTTATTCTCATGCTTCTTCATTCTTTCCTCTCTCTCCCTGTCTCCTTTCTCTTCTTCTGTTTTGCATATTGTCAGACCTCTGAGGATGGGGCAAGAAAAAGGGGAGAAAAAAAAAAAAGAAGCGAGACGGATAGAAATAGTTAACAAACTCTGCAAATGATTGATGGGCTAATTTCAAGCCCTGAATAAAGCAGTTTCCTAAGTCTGTTGATTCTCCATTTATTAGGGAATAGAAGCATTTATCAAAAAAGTCACATTTTTTGCTTAAGCAATAATTGCATTTTTAAGCCCTCATTAGGTCTTCCATGCATACATAATCCAATTGAATAAATACAGGGTTGGAGTGAAGAATTAATACCCCTCCTATGGTAAACTGAAAGTTGGAGATTCTGCAGCTTGACTCTTGTTCATATAGAATAATATACTGAAACTACTCCGAGGTGAAGTAGCAGCTAAAACTCAAATGCTTCCAGTGGTTTCATTTAATATTTACTATTAAAATTTTATACTTACTAGTGCTATAAATACAGTTTGTTGTGGTCAGAGCACAGCCATATTTTTGGGTGACAGCAGTCTGTTGGTTGATCTTTGCAAAATGGCACAAGTTTATTTCATCCAAATTAATAGTATAAACCCCATCTAATATTAAAATGGTAAATAACAAATAAATATTGTCACGTTAATGCTGAAAACTGGAGACTGTTAATTGTGAAATACAGTCAAGGAGCCCAAAAGTGTTACCATCTATCAATGATCATTTATAAGAAGAAGGAAGGTGCTAATAAGTGAAATCGTTTTTTTGTTTTCATTGGTGGTTTTATGAGTGTCGTGACGATCGCAGGGCAGAGCCTCACTGTGGAATATTTCAGTGCTTTATCTCTGGATGAGGGACGATGCACATTAGGTGAGTGTTGCTCTCTGCTTCCTGTATCGCCTGGCCAAGGACGTGCTTTTCCACTTTATCTCCTACCAGCCCACTGTAGCTTTAGCCTTTTGCGTGTGTAGTAACATCAAAACAGCAGTCATGTCTTGTTACCTGGCAACGGTCCCACTAGCCAGCTAAGGCTCTTGTTCCAGTAGAGAGAGCCAGTTTTAATCACCTAGCAAATTTCCAGCACTGAAAACAGACAGGGCCTCAGCTTAATCTTGTTAGCGCGATGAGGCCGTTTTCAGATATCATTGCTAATCAAATCATCCCAAAGGCTTTGAGCCTGGGGTTTTGTTTTTTTTTTTTTTTTGTTAAAGAA